>SJYX01017030.1:64630-106744 GCA_006410675.1 Oreotragus oreotragus
TGTGTGTGTGTGTGTGTGGTGTTTTGGCAAGAGGAGATCACCTCTCCATCTCTACTAAGGCAAAAAGTTGTCTTTTCTCTGTGGATTTGTATGAATAAGCCTGGGGCTTCCCTGGTGGCTCAGACGATAAGTGTAATGCTGGAGACCTGGGTTCAATGCCTGGGTTAGGAACATCCTCTTCTCCTCTGGAGAAGGGAATGACAACCCATTCCTGTATACTTGCCTGGAGAATTCCATGGACAGAGGAGCCTGGCAGGCTACAGGCTACAGTCCATGGGGTTTTTATAAACAGCAGTGAAAGACAAATTTCAAGGACAAGAGTACAAGCTCTGACAGGTGATAGATTATTTATTGTACTGTATGAATAGCATACTAGTCTCAACACACACACACATACACACACAAATACACTGTTCAATGGCAATTTGTAGCTGACACACTATAACCTCCCCCCTAACATTTCAGTATTGGGGGTGGGCATCCAAGGAGTAGGACCCAGCCTTCACCTCCACCTGGCCAGAGCCTGTCTCAGGATACATCCTAAAAGTACTTCCAAGGGCATAGCTCCCGCTCATAACCATGTGTCAGGAACATTTCCTCCTTGGGACTATCTCCTTAAGAGCCCAGGGCCTCGGGCAGAACCCACCTCGTACTAGACGGGTGACTCCAGACAGTCTCCCCAGCAGGGAGTCTCACTGTTCTCATGTATGAAATGGAAACTGTAGGAGGATCTCTCGCATGGATGGTCGTGACAACAAATGATCAGAGTGCTAAAAGACTTTGGGTCACATACAACACATCAGTTTGGTTCAGTTCAGTTGCTCAGTCATATTTGACTCTTTGCAACACCATGGACTTGAGCACACCATGTCTATCACCAGGCTTCCATGTCCATCACCAACTCCCAGAGTTCACTCAAATTCATGTCTATTGAGTTGGTGACGCCATCCAACCATCTCATCCTCTGTTATCCCCTTCTCCTCCTGCCTTCAGTCTTTTCCAGCATCACGGTCTTTTCCCATGAGTCAGTTCTTTGCATCAGGTGGCCAAAGTATTGGAGTTTCAGCTTCAGCATCAGTCCTTCCAATGAATATTCAGGACTGATTTCCTTTAGGATGGACTGGTTGGATCTCCTTGCAGTCCAAGGGACTCTCAAGAGTCTACTCTNGAGTCAGTTCTTTGCATCAGGTGGCCAAAGTATTGGAGTTTCAGCTTCAGCATCAGTCCTTCCAATGAATATTCAGGACTGATTTCCTTTAGGATGGACTGGTTGGATCTCCTTGCAGTCCAAGGGACTCTCAAGAGTCTACTCTAGCACCACAGTTCAAAAGCATCAGTTCTTTGGTGCTCAGTTTTCTTTATGGTCCAACTCTCACATCCATACATGACCACTGGAAAAGTCACAGCTTTGACTAGATGGACCTTTGTCGACAAAGCAATGTCTCTGCTTTTTAATATGTTGTCTAGGTTGCTGTGCTTAGTTGCTCAGTCGTGTCTGACTCTTTGCAACCTCATGGACTGTAGACCACCAGGCCCCCCTGTCCATGGGGATTCTCCAGGCGGGAATACTGAAGTGGGTTGTCACACCCTTCTCCAGAGGATCTTCCCAACCCAGGGATCGAACCCAAGTCTCCCACATTGCAGGTGGATTCTTTACTGTCTGAGCCACCAGGGAAACTTGGGTTGGTCATAGCTTTTCTTCCAAAGGGCAAGCGTCTTAATTTCATGACTGCAGACCCAAGTGATTTTGAAGCCCCCCAAAATAAAGTCTGTCACTGTTTCCATTGTTTCTCCATCTATTTGCCATGAAGTGATAGGACCAGATGCCATGATATTAGTTTTCTGAATGCTGAGTTTTAAGGTAACTTTTTCGCTCTCCTCTTTCACTTTCATCAAGAGGCTCTTTAGTTCTTCTTTGCTTTCTGCCATAAGGGTGGTGTCATCTGCACATCTGAAGTTATTGACATTTCTCCCAGCAATCTTGATTCCAGCTTGTGCTTCATCCAGCCTGGCATTTCGCATGATGTACTCTGCATATAAGTTAAATAAGCAGGGTGACAATATAAAGCCTTAATGTACTCCTTTCCACAATGCATATTAACTGTTTAACCAACATTGCAACTAAATGGTGGTGATTGACTTTTTGTTATCAATTTAGAAAGAAAACTTGATATTTTAGAAGTGGCAACCAACTCTAATTTTCCAGGATGCCTTAAGTAGCTAGTAGGTTGCTGATGGTTCAATTATGTAATCAAATGCAAGTAATGCCACACTCCTCTCTTGGATGAAACACTCCTTGACCACCAAAAGCAGTATTATTTCTTTAATTTTTCTACAGAACTGGCAGGTTGGGGAGCCCAAGAGAGAGAATAGGAAAGAAGGAAGTGGGCTAAGAGCAGGACACCACTGAGCACCATTCTGGCACAGGGAGTGTTGGGTAACAGCCCCACCTCTCCGCCCACAAACAATCCCAGCCACCTTCTCAGGACAGGAAAACCTGCATCAGCCCAGTCACCAAGCACACACAGCTCTCTCTCTCCTGAGAGAATACTATAGATGCAGATTTCTTATGTGCTCTCTGTGCTTCCAACCCTGTGTGATGTTGACCCAATGTGGCAGAGATAAAGCCACATGGAAAGCATAAACGGAGTCCTCATCCCCCTGCCAAAATGCTCGCTGCAGCCAGACAGCTGGCCAGGATGCTGTTGTTAGTGGAGGATGTGCGTGTCACTGAGGATTCCAAGGAATTTGGCTTGTTTTGGGCTCTGCCTCTCCAGTGAAATGATTTCCACTTGTTCCCTGCTTTATAGGCTTTCTCGATTATGTGAAGCGGTGGTCTCCCTTCCCAGCACAATTGACAACACTAATAAAAATAGATAATGTATTTTTAAAACCTACAGCAGATTGTCATGGCAATAAATAATTGTATCATGTTGCTGTCATAGCAACGAAGTCTGTGTAACAGAGACAAATCAAGCCTATATGGAATTTTTCTAAATTTAGGTGTTTGGAAAGAGTTAAAATAGCCTATAGTCATGGAGAGGTGCATTGAAAAATCCGTAACCTTCATTGGAAAAATTAGTTTTAGCCATTTTAAAAAACGGAATTGCTTATTATTTTTTCATTCTCTTTAAAGTATAAAATTTACTTCCCTTTTTGTTCATTATATATACATATGTATTCTTAAGAGCTTTCATGAGCAGTAAAAAACTAGGGAGAATTCTTTCTCATTTACTCTCTCTTCTTCAGAAGTAATTTGCAAGGCAGCATATCATAATTCTTGTATTTTGCCTGGTAGCTAATGACACCATATTAATGGAATAACAAGTCACATTAGCTAAACCATGCCATACCAAATTAATAGCTAGTTTCCATATTCTTGGCTCCATTTTCTTAAAAAGCATTTATTACTGCATGCTATCTAATGTGTCATTAAGAACTACAGACTCCCAGAGCTAACGATGGTTATTCTCTGACACAATAAACTTTCCCTCCCAACTTCAAATAAATGCTACTGAAATGACAAATAAGTGACATTGCCCGAAAGGGGGAGAATGATTTTTTTTTTTTTTCACAGATATGTAATTATTGTGCTATTTTAAAAAATAACCAAATCTAAAACAATTACATGAAAAAAATCCTGCAGTTTCCCATGTAACGAAACAAGACCTCTGTTATTTAAGTTTTTTCTTTTCTTTGGCTTCAATGAAACAAAAAAAATTTTTTTTTTTCTGTAGAGATTTCTTTTCTCCACCAGTAAGGAGCTGTCAAACTACAGGAACAGAGTTCAATTCAAAGTTCATGCTACCTACATACTTTGTGAACTTGCAACATCACCAGACAATACTGTTTTGCTCTTTAAACTATTTAGAAAAAAGAAAATTTAGATCACATTTTAATTAAACGAGATAGTACAGGCAATGCTTCTAATGCATAGTAAGAGCTCAGAAATATGTTACCTGTTATTGACTTCAAATCAAAGACTGACTTACATATTCAACATTGATAAGAGACTAAAATGATGAGATCCTTAAACAGTTGTGAAGTAGGGAGAAAAAGCTGATATAAGAATTGTAAGTAATGTATTATATATCAATGACTCTAATGATACTATCTTTCTTTACCACGTGGCTTTATAAAAATTTCCAAGATTTCTTTTTCTCGGGTGAAACTTTATTAAAAGGCAACTTTCAGAGTGAGCAGACTCTGACTTTCCTGGGGAAAAGGGGGCGATGGTGTCACAGAAGGACAGCGTTCACCCGGCTGACAGCCACTGGTTTCAGAGGCTGGCTCCCTGGAGCACGTGGGGCTTCCTGGAAGGCAGGAGACAAGCCTTCGGTCCCTGCAGCCCTAGTTATTCCCTAAGACCCTGATGGCTGACCATAAATGTCCATGGGAGAAACTTGTGAAGGGATCCAAGAGACTGTAACTTGCCTAAGAAACCAGAAGGGAACGGATTGGTAAGGATGAAGTGGGCAGCGCAGTGTGCCCGCGGGGGAGGTCCNCACACGGGCCCCCCCCCGCCCCCACAGGGGGCGACCGTGGCGCCCAGCACCCCATTCTGCCTCCAAGGGTGCCCCTGGGGACAGCTGCCAGCACCCCGGTCCTTGCTGGCCTCCAGTCTCGCAGCGGACCCAACCGTTGTCAAAGACAGGGCGACCCAAGGCCCCCCGCCCCACCGCGGACAGCAGACAGGGAGGGGGTGGGCCCCCGCAGCGCCCGCTGGGCTCTCAGAGGCCGCCCCACCTACCCGGCACAATCTTCATTGGGGACAGCGCGGGGCCCACAGGTCCGACAGCGAGTAGGTGTGGGTGCCGGGAGGGTCACAGGCCCCTCGAAGGCGGCAGCGAGCGCAGCGGTGCGTGGAGGAGGGCACGGCGCTGCTGCTGTCAGCAGAGCTGTGTCCGTGGGGGAGGGGGGTGGGCAGGGGGCCTGAGGATATAAATATCCCAGGAGGGCAGGCCAGGCCCGTCATCTGTCCCGACTTAGAACATGACGTGCGGAGCCAGGGCACCGGCGCCAGGCCGGCTCCCACGGTGAGTCCAACAGGGGAAGTCTTGGGTGTCGCAGCCCACCTGGGAGCAGGGTGGCCCTCAGGTCTGGGGGCTCCCGTCCCTGTTGAAAGGCATGCAGTTCCTGCCCTGCCCACCCCGTGGGGCATGGACGGCAGTGGGGGAGCCCTGGGAAAGGCCACCCTGGCAAGAACCACCACCCCCTCCCCCGGCAGGTCACCAAACACCTGGCCCAGACAGACGGTCGGGACGGCCTCCCAAGGTCAGGTCTCAGGCCAGCAACCCAGGAAGCTCAGGTGCCGGCCCCAGGCCCACACAGACCCTGGAAGCCCAGGACGTCCCAGGGCCAAGGTGCGCTCCATCCCGCNCAGGTCACCAAACACCTGGCCCAGACAGACGGTCGGGACGGCCTCCCAAGGTCAGGTCTCAGGCCAGCAACCCAGGAAGCTCAGGTGCCGGCCCCAGGCCCACACAGACCCTGGAAGCCCAGGACGTCCCAGGGCCAAGGTGCGCTCCATCCCGCCCCCTTCTCCCTGTCGAGTCTGACCCTCTGAGAACCCCATGGAGGAAGCCGGCAGGGGCCATTCTAGTCTGACCCTCTGAGAACTCCAAGGAGTAAGCCCCACGCGTCACCCCACCACACAGTTGAGGAAACTGAGGCACAGAACCAGCGAGGAACACCCCAGCCACGCGAGGCCGTGACGTCAGCCCTGGTCGACTGCCTGGAGCGTGTGGGCAGCCGGCAGCAGAGCACAGCAAACCACACTTGGCCCCTGGATGCCAGGGAAGAGGTATCCCGGCCCACGTTGGGAGGCCAGAGGCAACGGGGAGGGGGTGGAGGGCCAGGCCCACCCAAGCCTCCTGCCCATCAACCCCATGCTTCAGAAACTCAATTCTGAAGGAAACCGGCCTGCAGAGGCCAGCTGTGAAGGCCAGGGCTACGCTCCTCCTCGGAGGACTCCGTGCTCCAACACCAGGGGGAACCAGCTCCTGGAGGCATGGAAGTCTGGGGCAAGGCCTGGCACCCCGAGACACGTCCATCCTGCCCCAGACGCAGCACAGGCGGCATCTCTAGACAGAGCCACGTTCATCCGGAATCCATTGTCCTGCCCCTGCAGGGCCCCGGCCACAGGCTGGTGGGGAGAGCACAGCCCCAGCTGGAGGCCTGGACCCCTTCCTTCTGAAGACCTGCACCCTGGCCCGATGCTGGCCCAGCCCTGCCTTACCTTGGCCCAGCTGAATCAGCTCCTCCATGCTGTACCTATCCATAGCTGCCGACCATGAACCTGGCTGCTCTGGAGCGGCAGAGAGAGGAAAGGAAGGCAGGAAGGAGGGAAAGGGTGGGAGGCAACGGGAGGGCTCGCCAGAGCCCTGGCCTCCCCACCCAGTTCTGGGAGCCTGGCTCCTCCTCATGGCCACCCCTTAGTCAGCGAGCCGGGCAGAGTGAAGCCCAGTGGACCAACGGGTCGGACCAGCCCGCCTGCAATCCCTGAGCCCTCAGGTGTGACTGGAGGGCCCTCTGCCTGCCGGCCCAGCCCACCCACCCCTCCACCCACCCGGGAGCCTCCCCACCCAGCACCGGCCTCAGCAGCCTGCACCACCCGAGCCCCTCCTAGACCCCTCTTCTGCCTTGGCCTCCAGGCCTTCAGCCTTGACAAAGGGACATCTCTTAGCTGAGTACCAACCTCTGCACTTTTTCTGTGCTGCTTGTCTGCCCAGCCACCACGAGACCCGGTAAAAGACAAACCTAATCGTACTGTAACCTGCTTAGAAAACCCACCAGAGTTCTACGGGTCTCNCCCTGAGCCCTCAGGTGTGACTGGAGGGCCCTCTGCCTGCCGGCCCAGCCCACCCACCCCTCCACCCACCCGGGAGCCTCCCCACCCAGCACCGGCCTCAGCAGCCTGCACCACCCGAGCCCCTCCTAGACCCCTCTTCTGCCTTGGCCTCCAGGCCTTCAGCCTTGACAAAGGGACATCTCTTAGCTGAGTACCAACCTCTGCACTTTTTCTGTGCTGCTTGTCTGCCCAGCCACCACGAGACCCGGTAAAAGACAAACCTAATCGTACTGTAACCTGCTTAGAAAACCCACCAGAGTTCTACGGGTCTCCCCGCAGACAACCGGACACAAAACTGGAGACAATGGAGGGCTGGCAGGGGTGCCACGTGCCGTGAAAGGGAGCGGCAGGGCTCTGCACCTGCGGACAAGCCCGTGGGACAGTCAGGTGCACGGCATGGCCAGGAGCAGCCAGCCTTGCAGGGCACCTGCACCTGCAGCATAGAGGCTGCTGGAGCACAGAGGTGAGCGTGCTCGGACAGCACTTCTTCTCTACTGAGGTCCTAGTTCTTTCTGAATTTGGAGCCAGGCTCATTGAGAAATAAAATTCATGTATGAAACCCACTCCCCCTGGGTCCATCTCTCCAGTAACCCCAGAGGAACCCTGCTGGTCCTCCTGGCAGCTCTCTGAGCACTGTCCTCCTCGGTCAGGGCTCAGTTCAGGGCGTCTCTCACAGGGGCCCTCCCGGACCACTTGCTCTTCACTCAGCCCATCCATCCCACATGCTGGGGGCTTCCGGCCAGGGACTCAGCCTGGGACTGACTGGTAAGTGGCGGAACAAGCAAGTGGACACCTTCCCACACGGATGAGCAGACCACCAGGGCACGGGAGAAGGGGTCCGCAGCTCCCTGGCCGGGGCTGGCCGGGCAGAGGTGGTCCACCTGAGCAAGGCCGCTGTGACAAGCATGGCGGCTGGGCCCACGTGCTGACCTGCCCTTCTGCAGACGGACCAGAGGGGTGATGCTGTGAGCAAGTGAGGGGTCTGTGTGGCGCATCGCTGGATAACTTTTAAAGTATTTATTTCTTCATTTAATTTGGCCATGCCAGGTCTCCGTTGGGGCCTATCAGACCTAGTTTCCTGACTAGGGATTGAACGCAGCCTCTGCTTTGGAAGCGCAGAGTCACAGCCACTGGACCGCCAGGGAAGCCCCACTTGATAATATTTAAAACTGAGAAGTTCCCAAAGTCATCAGAAGCTTCCTAGCTAAGCCACCAGGACCCCTGCAGACCTGGCCAAAGCCCTGTGCCCCACCCAGCACCCGAGGTGCCCTGGGCGTCCTCTTGTGCCCAGGGTGGTGCCCAGATCCCCCTCAGCCTGGGGGAGCTCGGGGAAGGGGAAGCCCACGCCCTCCGGCCCTGACTCAGCCTGGAGCTGGAACTCATTTCCTGTTGGAAACTCTGAGCTGCCACCAGCAGCAGCAGCGGCTGCGGCCAGGAAGGGAAGACTGAGTCACTCCCTCAGGGCTGGGGGCGCCCCCCTCCTTCTCGCTGAGCCACACCCAGTTCCCCCTCCTGGCCCACGGCCAACTGCTCACCCAGCCGCTCACACCAGCACCAGCCCAGCCAGGCCGCAGACAAGAAAGGAAGGAGAGAAAAGGAGGGGATCCATGCTCCCCACACCCACGACCCAGGAAGGGGGAGGGTCTGCTCTGCCAGCCAGAGTGGGGTAGGGGCCCCATCAAGGCGATGATCAGGGAGGAGGCCGCGAGGAGACTGTCCATCAGGTGCTGTCAGAGCTGACCGCCGCCCATCCCAGCACTACTCTCTGGTGGGGGACACGGTCACCTTACTGACAGGCGCGGGAGAGGCCACGTGGTGAGCCCCGCCACCCACAACCTCCCAGACCCACCCCCCAGATGGGCTCCCACTCCTGGGCCCTAGTTAGTGGGGCCAGGCCCTACCTGGGCCTGCGCCTGGGTCCCCTGACCCCCCACTCATCCACCTGGCAAACTCCTGCTCACGCTGCTAGCCTCACTCCAGGCCCCCACTCACCCCCAGAGACCACATTCCACCCCAGCTGGAGAGACATGGAGTCCACCCTGTGCTGAGGATCCGCTACCCCGACTCGACACAGAGGCCGGTGAGCTCAGAAGCACAGGTGTGAGCCTGAGCTGCCCGCGACCCTCTGCCCACCTGGGTGGTGCAGCACAGGTTCTTAGGGACAGGGGGCTGCCACAGTGCAGGGCACAGCACAAGGTGCCAGCCCCTGGGACAACGGGACCCAGTCCATCCTCTGGGACCCAGGTCTCCCTAGGATGGATCCGCCTAGACCCCAGGCAGAGTCTTGCACTGCCGTGGCCACGAGTTTGCTCTTCCTGTCCTGGCCCAGGGCTGCCTGCTCGGCCGTCACCCACCCCAGGCTGATCAAGCACCCAGCCACCATATCACATCTGTGCCACACAACCGGGGGGCACATGTCACCCCCACTGGACAAACCCAATGCTCAGAAAGACCAGGCAGTCATCCCCGCTTGGAGAGCAGCTGTACCCCGTCCCATCCCAGCACCCCTTCTGCACACCCTCACCCCCTGCAGAGAGAGCCTGGAGCAGACAAATCCCTGGGNCCATATCACATCTGTGCCACACAACCGGGGGGCACATGTCACCCCCACTGGACAAACCCAATGCTCAGAAAGACCAGGCAGTCATCCCCGCTTGGAGAGCAGCTGTACCCCGTCCCATCCCAGCACCCCTTCTGCACACCCTCACCCCCTGCAGAGAGAGCCTGGAGCAGACAAATCCCTGGGGCAGGGAGGGGGCGGGCAGGGCACAGGACGAGGGTGATGCTGGTGAGAGGGCCCAGGGTGCCAGCCAGGGCTGTGCCGACAGCTGGTCCTGCCAGTCCGAGAACCGCGAGCCCCACCCCCAGCCCCAGGGTGTGCCTGGCTATGGATGGCAGTAACCCACGGGCTCCTCCTTGGCCTACCCACCCCAAGATCCTCAAGCCAGGAGGAGGAGCCCTGGGTCCCACTGGCAAGAGTGCCCAGGTGGAGAGAGCGCCGCCTGCTGGCAGGAGTAGAGCTTTTGCACACCTGCTGCCCACCCCGTCCACCAGGCCCAGGCCCCCACACCCCCGCCCTCCAGCTGGGGCCAGGGTGCAGCTACCTGTGGGTAAGGCAGGCTCCAGCCTCGCCAGGGTCCCTGGGGTGGTGGCAGGCACCACAGGGGGCTCCGGTGCCCCCTCCTCAGGCTCCTTCCGGCGGTAGACCCACCGCTCCTCTCGGGCAGGGTCCTCAGTGGGCAGTGGCCCCCGCTTGGGCGGGCAGCCCAGGGGACCCTGCACAGCCTGTACGTGGGGGGTGCGGCGCGCGGGCATCACCATGGCCACGGGGCGGCGCACACGCTGTAGAGAGGCAGGCACGATCTCCGGGGGCAGATGCAGGTACTGGCGCAGGTGGGCAATGCCCTCGTTGGTCAGGTACCAGTAAAAGTGGCGCCAGGCGAAGGTCTCACGCACCAGGCCCCGCGCTCGCAGGGAGGCCATGGCGCGCATGACCTGCAGGTTGGTGACGCCGGGCACGTGAGGGTGCAGGCTGCGGGGCCGCCGGTCCTTCTTGGCCACCATAACGCCCTCTCGGAAAAGCACCTCATAAATGGCCCGCAGCTGGTCCAGAGGCATGAACATGCCGGCCACCATGGCTGTGGGTGTCGGTGAGCCAAGGGCACGGGCGGGGCCCAGAGAAGAGACCAGGAGACGCCCTGCACACAGCGCGCAAGTGGACCCCGGGGCAGGCAGGCTGCGGTGCGGAGCGCTGAGTTCGAGGGCGCGGGCTCCCGGCTTGCAGCTCGCGGCGCCAGGCTCCCTGGCTCCGTGCGATTCCTGCCGGCACTGAGGCCTGCCCACCGCCTGCGCGAGCCTCCCGCCCGCCCGCCCTTCAGGACGCCCAGGCCGGCCCCCTCTGACTCAGCAGCAAGGGCGGCCCCTCCCACCCTCGACCAACAGGGCCCCTCGCATGGTGGGGGGGAACCTTGCAGAGGGGCCACCCCCGAGGCAGGCCCCCTCCCGCAGAGCCAGCCGGCGGCTCCACGTCAGTAATTACATCAGTTTCTAAACACTTCCTTCAAGGTTCTAAGACTAGGGGGAGGGCGGGCCGGCGGGAGCAGCCACGGACCCAGAGTCCAAAGGGTAGCAGAAGAAAGCGGAAGGAGAGAGGGCAAGAGGGTCCTCAGGCCACGGTGTGGTCTCAGGGCCTCAGCAGTCACAAGGATCTGAACAGGGTGCTTCCCGTCCCGGCAGGGGGCGCTCCAGGTCTAAGGGAGGAGGGCTGAAATTTGGGGGGCAGAGAGGAGGTGCTGAGGGGTCCGGGGTCTGAGAAGGGAGGAGGAGAGCTGGGGTCTTGGGGTCAGGGATCTAGGGGCATGGCAGGGGCAGCTGCTACAGCACACGGACAGGCAGGCTGCAGGAACCACTGGCTGCTGTCCATCAGGCAGGCGAAGGGACAGAGCCCCCACCGCCAAATGTCAGACCCAGACACTGGCGGCCCTTTTTAACACTTGCCATACCGGCCCAGATCAAGGGTGGACCAGGAGCATGGAGTCAGCTCCGAGTCCAGAGGACTCCGAGCAGGGAACGGGGCTGGGGGGTCAGAGTGGGGCCTCCACCCCCCACTGCCCCAGGCCAGCTGTCAGAAGCCAGAAGCGCTCAGCTGCTACAGGGAATCAGTCACCAAGTCCGCACCCCACCAAAGCCCTCCTCACCCCCTAGAGCCTCCTGTAAGCCAGCTGGACAGATGCATGGAAGCCCAGCTACACGAGGGTCTGGGGGCCCCAGTGATGGGGGGCCAGCAGCTGGGAGGGGACCGTATGCTCCACGTGAGGACCCTGGATCCTGGCCCGGCCACACCCAGCGGTCCCCCCCAGGCCTCGCTGCTGAGGCTCCAACCGTTAGACATGCCGTGCCTCCCCATCCCGCCCAATACCCCACCTCTCCCACTTGGGGCTGCCCCCTCCACCAAGCAGACATACCCATTCCCACCAAGCACGGGCAACCCGGGAACTGATTAGAAATAGGACGGAGGTGGGGGGATCCTGAGGTGGGAGGCTCCGGCGGGCAGGCGGCAAACAAGCGGCGGGTGGGGGCGGGGTTCTGAGGTCGTTGCCATGGCACTGCAGAACCGCTCCCAACACACACACACACACACACACAGACACACACGCACACGCACACGCACACGCGCCGGCAGTTGTGGCAGAGGAAACTGCAGGCACAGCCAACTGTGCCCACAGCCCTGCCCGCCGGCTCTCTGCGGCTCTCCCTCTCCCGGCAGGCAGGAGCCCAGCTCCGCCGGACTCCGGCTCAGGGAGGGCGGGGCACCGGCCGGGAGGACGCGGGGTGGGCAGCTGTCGTGCCCTCTCTGCCGAACGGCGCCCACGCGCCCGGCGGGCCACCAGGACTTTGCGGAACCGACACGAGCTGTGGGTGCAGGCCAGCACTCAGGCCAGCGGCCCGGCCTGGCCCTGCGCTGGCGGAAGGCCACTCCTGGCCTGTCCCTCAGCCCTCCCTGAGGCCACCGGTGCTCCCCCTGCCCACCCCATAGCCCCACACTGACTTCCTCTCCCTCCCGCCACCCCGGACACCCAAAGCACATTTTCTTAGTTTGATTCTCCGATCTAACCTCCTCAACCCCCAAGTCCCCCACCAAACCAACCCCAGAGCATCCCCCCTTCCAAAATGATTTCCAGCCGCACCCAAGGCCCCCAGACCAAGGTCTCTCCTCCCACACAGCCGTGCTCTGGCCTCAGCCGCGTCACCCCCACCCTTGCTCAAGGGGGCGGGGCGCGAAGGGGCGTCCCCCTCCCGCCCACCAGCCCGGCCTCGCGGGCTGAGGGGAGGAGCACAGAGGGACCCGGGGCAGGATGTTCCCGGCCTGGCCCGCGCGGCCGGCAGGCTGCGGCACACCTCCCTCGGCCCTTCTCCCAGTGCGCCCCCGAGGTCCCAGGGCTGGGAGAACGCCCCTTTCTGCCCATCCCCCACACTGCGGGAACCGCAGCCGCTGATTCAGCAAAGGGAGGGCCCAGGCAGCCAGACAGGGCGGCCCCCTCCACCTCACTCCAGGCCCCTCCGGGTCTCCAGGGCAACCAGTCGGCGCCCTTGGGCAGCCCCCAGCACCCCCTGTCCTAGAACAAAGAACCGCAGTGTGGACTTGCCCGGAGCCAGCCCGCCTGGCGCCTCCCCCCAGTGATCCCCTAGGCCCGGCCGGGTCCCCTCGGACGCTGGGGGCAGGCCGACGAGCTGGGCGGGGACTCGACAGAGTGCTAGAGGAGAAAGTGCCGACCGGACAGCCAGCAGAAGCCAGCTCCCGCCTCCGCCCCGCCCCCGCCGCCGCCGCAGCCGCCCCGCCCCCCGACACACTGCAGGGCTGCGGGGCTGCGGGGCCGCGGGGCTACCGGGCTGCGGCTGGAGCCCTCCCAGCCAGCCTCGGGAGGACCTCGCACCAGGTGCAGGCCCGGTGGGTCATGGGCTGGGCCTCCTGGGGCTCCAGCTCCCCACTCCCAAAGCTGCCCCCAGAGCTGCAGACTCCGACCACTGCTCTGTGGGGACAGCATCCAGGCAGAGGTCACAGCTTGGTCCACAAACCCCATGCCCTGTCTCGGCCCCCCGCCTCAGCCCGCACCTTTGAGGGAGCTGATCTCTTGCTGGATGGCTCGCGAGGGGTCCATGTCTCCGCTTGGGCTGAGGGCGGCGCGGCCGCCGCCACGCAGAGTCCAGCCCCGCACTGCACTGCCCAGGCCAGAGCCGCAGCCTGGGGGAGGAGCCGGGAGGCACGGGGCGGGGCTTTCCAGCCGGGGCGGAGCCTCGGCTAATCAATGCGCAGGGACTGGCCGCTGGCGCTTGCTCCCATCAGACGCAGCCCTCACCCCTCCAGCCTCCAGCTCTCGATCGCCTGACCCCGCTGACCCCAGCCAGACTGCCAGGCCAGCAAACTAGATCCAGGCGTGCCTGGCAGGCCCAGCCCCTACACACATTCCCGACCCTCACCGCTGGCCACCCTCGAAGTGCCCTCCT
Organism: Oreotragus oreotragus; assembly: GCA_006410675.1. NCBI lineage: Eukaryota > Metazoa > Chordata > Mammalia > Artiodactyla > Bovidae > Oreotragus > Oreotragus oreotragus. Next base: position 78,486 of record SJYX01017030.1, read on the forward strand.
AGTCGCCCCTGCACGTGGCTTTCCTGACCTCGAAATCATGGCCACTCACAGTCTGGACCTCCTGGCGATCTCCCCAGCCAGCGCCCCACGTGAGGCCCAAAGGTGGGTCCCACTGGGCAGAGCAGGGCCCTTCATCATGGCTCACTTCCCCACCTGCCATGCTCTCCCCTTCTCCCTCAGCTGGGGGCCCTCCTCCACTCACATGCTCCTCTGGATCACCTCAGCCCGTCTGGTGACATGACCGCCCAAGTGGCAGCCAGCTCCCGCCTCCCCACTGTGAGGTCCCCACCAGGCTTGTCACAGGGTGTTCCTGTCTCCCAGCTCTGGAGGCACCACCACCCACCACCCAGCAGCTCCGGCCAGCACCCTGGAATCATCCCACAGTGGGTCAGCCCCACGGGTCCTGGTGCCTCCACCATCTGGTCTGTCCATCTGCCACCAATTGCCTGGGTCCCAGCACATCTCGCGGGGCCCCCACCACCAGCCCTACTGCTGTCCAGGATCAGCCTCCTGGACACCGAGCATCATTGCCGGCGCCCTGGGGAGAATGCTCGGCTTCATTCATGGTGCCGCGGGCACACTGCTTCAAGGTCAGCCCCAGGCTGCACCTCCCACTCCACCTTGGTTCTCTGTGCAGGGATGTGGGGCACAGGCACCCGGGTCTCCCACAGGCCTACACCCCAGTCTTCCCACCGTCCTTATCCAAAGCTCCTCCCTGGGGGCCCACACCTTTCCCAGGCGGGCTGCCACCTTCAGGCATCCACTCTTCCTGCCACAGGCCCGCCGCCTGTTGGGTCTCGACTGGGGGGCACATGATGACACCACAGGGGCAAAGCCAGCAGCACCCACAGGCACAGGCTGATGAGCAAAGAAGCAGCTCACACCCCTGTGGTCCTTGGGACCTGAGCTGAGCTCCTCCACCACAGCCAGGCCCCGTCCTTCCCAGCCCTTCTGTCTGGAACAAAGTGCCCCCCGAGTCTCCTGAGACCCTGGCAGGTGTGGCTCTGGGCCAGAGGCAAGGAGGACCCGACCCCCACACATCCTGCCTGCCAGCCAGACCACCGCTGCTCCCAAGGCCCTCCCTGCCCTCAAGTCCCTGTTCCCCACCAGTGCTCCCCAACTTCATACTGCGCCCACCCCAGGACAGCCTGCCCTGTGCCAGCTCACTAATGAATGGTTGGCAGGTGATAGCCACAGACGGCTTCTATGTAGGGTTCCCCAGTAATCAAACAGAGCACTCTATTAACAGGTTTACTTCATTAATAGATTAAAGGCTGCTAAGTCACTTCAGTCGTGTCCGACTGTGTGTGACCCCACAGACGGCAGCCCACCAGGCTCCCCCATCCCTGGGATTCTCCAGGCAAGAATACTGGAGTGGGTTGCCATTTCCTTCTCCAATGCATGAAAGAGAAAAGTGAAAGTGAAGTTGCTCAGTCTGTCCGACTGTTAGCGACCCCATGGACTGCGGCCCANTCAGAAATAAAAAGGGCGAAACACGTAATGCAGGCAATGACTTGGGTGGATCTCAAGGGAATTATGCTGTGTGGAAAATTCAATCCCTAAAGTTTTGTATTCTATATGATTCCATTTCTATAATAATTTTGAAATGACAAATTTATAGACATGGAAATTGTATAAATGGAGGACAGGTGGGCAGTGGGCAGGGCTTAAGGAGGAAAGGAGTGTGTCTATAACCAGGCAAGGGAGAGATCTTTGTGGTATGGATCCTATACCCTGTGATGTCCGTGGTCCTACATCTTGACTGAAGTGGTGGACATTTGAACCTACACATGTGATAAAGTTGTACGGGATGAAAAACACATACAAATGAGTCCGACTAAAACTGGGGAAATCCAAACAACTTGGTGAATCGTATCAAGGTCAGGATCCTGTTCGTGATGTTGTACTATAATTCTGCAAGATATTACCATGGGGGAAACTGAGAAAAGAGTACATGGAATTTCTCTGTCTTCCTTCTTACAACTGTGGATATAAATCTACAATTATTTCAGAATAAAAGCTGTAATTTTTCTTAAATATTCGTTGTTTTAGGATTGTGCCTTCTGACCTGAATTAAAATCATGTACTGCCTCTCAGAATAAAAATGTTAGTAATTTTTATTACTGTAATTTTTTATTACAGGCTGGGAAAATACATAGCGTTCCAACAAGCCCCACAACTTTCATTCATCCGAAGGACACAATGGATCCCATCCTCCGTTCTCACTGGAGAATCCTATGGGCAGAGGAGCCTGGCAGGCTACAGCCCATAGGGGCGAAAAGAGTCAGACACGACTGGGAAGACTGCTGCTGCTGCTGCTAAGTCACTTCAGTCGTGTCCGACTCTGTGTGACCCCATAGACGGCAGCCACCAGGCTCCCCCATCCCTGGGATTCTCCAGGCAAGAATACTGGAGTGGGTTGCCATTTCCTTCTCCAATGCATGAAAGAGAAAAGTGAAAGTGAAGTTGCTCAGTCTGTCCGACTGTAAGCAACCCCATGGACTGCAGCCNCTGCTGCTGCTGCTAAGTCACTTCAGTCGTGTCTGACTCTGTGTGACCCCATAGACGGCATCCCACCAGGCTCCCCCATCCCTGGGATTCTCCAGGCAAGAATACTGGAGTGGGTTGCCATTTCCTTCTCCAATGCATGAAAGAGAAAAGTGAAAGTGAAGTTGCTCAGTCTGTCCGACTGTTAGCGACCCCATGGACTGCAGCCCACCAGGCCACTCCGTCCATTGGATTTTCCAGGCAAGAGTACTGGGGTGGGATGCCATTGCCTTCCCCGAGATGTAGAGGAAGGACTTGTAAATTCAGCTGGAGAAGAGGAGGGGACGAATTGGGAGAGTAGCATTGAAACATACCCACTACCATATGCAAAATAGCTACCCAGTAGGAAGTTACTATATAACATAGGGAGCCCAGCAGGGAGCTCTGTGACAACCTGGAGAGTGGGATGGTGGGAAGTGGGAGGCAGGATCACCAAAGAGTGGATAATATACTTATGGTTTATTTGTGTTGTTCTATGAGGAAAACCAACCAAACATTGTAAAGCAGTTATTCTTCAATTAAAAATAAATAAATACAATCTGAAAACTATCATTCAACACATATGTAATGTCATAAAACCTATATGGGATCATCTTCTTTTCCTAGTTATTTTTCCACTATAAGTGCTTATAAATGTCATGGAAGTTTTTGAAACTATGATTTTAATACCCACACGTATTGCTTAATATATCATACATAAATAACAAAGTTTCAGTCTCAACATAGAAACATAATACCAAAATTCAGGCCACTTCGTCCATTGGATTTTCCAGGCAAGAGTACTGGGGTGGGGTGCCATTGCCTTCCCCGATTAAAGGAGAAAACCTATATATCAATCTCAAAATTGCTGACAACTCATAAAAACTCACTGAGATTTCTGATTTTTACAAAGTGGCCCAATAAATTGGGAAAGGAGGTCCAGGGATCCCTCAGGGTCTGAGGGGAACTGGTGCCAGAACTCCAGCCAACACTCAAATTCTTGGATGCTCAAGTCCCTTATAAAAACTGAAGTAGTGTTTGCAGATAGGCTAATACAGTGCAAGTGCTACATAAAATAGTGTCAGTCCCTTCAGTCATGTTCAACTCCTTGTAACCCCACGGACTAGCCTGCCAAGCTCCTCTGTCCATGGGATTTCCCAAGCAAGAATACTGGAGTGGGTTGCCATTTCCTCCTCCAGGAGATCTTCCCGAGCCAGGGACCAAACCTTGGTCTCCTGCACTGCATTCGAAATCTCTACTGTCTGAGCCAGAGCCACTGGGAGCACACAGATAACTGTGACTACAATGTAAATCCTATGTAAAGAGCACCCACAGCAAATTCAAGTTTTACTTTTTGAATCTTAAATTACTAAAGTCCCCAGTGGCTGAACCATGGGTGGGGAAGGCCAGCTGTTATCAGGAGACCAGACTTCCATCTGAGTCTGACGGTGACACTGCCCCAGAGGCCTCCCCTGTGGGAAGTCCTGGAAGCAGGAGCAGCTGGGCAATAAGACTCAGCATGGCGGCTGGGATGTCTCCAGAGCCACACGGCCAGAGGCCAGAGTGAGCCTCCAGGCTCAGCTGCTGGCGAGGTGGATCCAGGCCTATGAGGAGGAAAGGAAACCGTTGACACGCCACTCTGACCACAGAGTGATGACAAGTGTCCTTTGCCTCCTCAGCACCTAAACCAGCACCGTTGACCACCCATCAGAACCAACAAGGCGCCCACTAGAACAGCTGGCTTGCAACATTCTTCTAAAGACTAGAGAGATTTCTTATAGGCTAACAATGGTGAGTTAAAAAAAGAGGGTGGGAGACACCCTGCATTCGCAGTGCACGAGATAAACTTCTCCGGCACGGATTGATAAAAATCTGTCAGGACTTAAATCGAGAAAGTCCCAAAAGCACAAAGAAAGACTCAGATCCACATGCAGACTCACGTTCCCAGTGCAGGGGTCTGACACCACAGGACCACTGCGCCCGAGCTAGAGCTGTGTTCCTGACAGGCACGCCTGCCCCACACGCCAACTCTGTTAATAATTGCCTCGTTTACCTGCTCACGTGATTTCATATCAGATTGGCAAGGTGCTGCTGTTTGTCTGCAGCCCTGACTCGGGGTGCAAGGTAGGCGGAGGAGGAGTGAGCCCTCTTAGGCACTGCAGAACCTGGCAGACAACCTTTTGTGTGTTAGTCGCTCAGTCGTGTCTGACTCTGCAACTCCATGGACTGTAGCCCGCCAGGCTCCTCTCTCCATGGAATTTTCCAGGCAAGAATGCTGGAGGGGGTTACTATTTCCTACTCCAGAGCAGACACCTTAGGACCTTGTAAAAATATTGTGTTTTAATAGGAATTATTCCCCAGACACAGGGAAAAGTGCCCCCATCTCGTCCCCTCCCTGCCCTGCACACAGTATGCAACTCACAGTCAGGACTGGTTTCCTCTTCAAATCTCTGAAATTTCTTTATGGGGAAAAATCAAGTAAATACAAACACGATTCTTGGTTTTCCCCCTTTCAACACAAAAAGTGACCCTTTGCCTGCACTGTCGGGAGGTCCCCCGCTGCAGGCCTGCACCCACCCTCCCTCAAGCACTGCCCCGATCCTCTGCTGTTTCACGCATTGCAGTTTTTAGGCCTGATAGACATTTTCACTGGCCTGGTTCCCACCATTTCACTAATACAATCCAGAAACCGGGGTTCTGGAATTTTGCCAATCTGATGGGTGAAAAAAAACAAAAACAAAAAATGGCCCCATGGTGCAGCTGGAGCTTAAATCTTGCTGGTTTGACCCAGAAATTCCATTTCTAACAACAGCCATAGACACACATGATCCAGCGACACAGCTCTTCTATGCAGCAGTTTCCAACAGCAAAAAAGCTGAACTAGACCAAACCTACTGTTCCATGGGAGGAGATCAGTTTCAATAGGATTTGGTCCTGAGCGGGAAGCTGCCCAAGGACACAACAGTGAGGCGGTGCTGAGACCAGCAGGTGGCATGTCTGCCTGAGCCCAGGCACGCTCCTCCGCTGACCGCTGACATGCCACAGCAGTGTGGGATCCACACTCCCCTTGCCCGAGACACACCTCATGTGCATTCTGTCCCTTAGTACACTGCCACACAAAGACATAAATAATACAAAATAAAGAGGATATGATTACCATGCAAATCATGAACTAATGTCATAGAAGGATCGTATTTGTTGTAACATTAAATAAAAAGAAGTTACACGTGTCTAAAACACTAGGTTGGTGCAAAAGTAATTGCACTTTTTGCACTGTTGACATTTGCTGTTTGATATCGGAATACCGTCTTAAATAAACATGACTATGCTATACATTGTGTTAATGTGCATTTCTCTCTTTTTGTTTTTCTGCTAGTAACATATTACTTGCTGTTTATCTGTATTTTAGACTATGGAAATGAAGTTAGACAAAAAGAAAATTGGAGCAATTTTCTTATTCGCGTTAAAAATGGGTTGTAAAGCAGAGGAGACCACATCAACAACCCATTTGGCCCAGGAACTGCTAACCAACGTACAGTGCAGTGGTGGTTCAAGAAGTTTTGCAAAGGAGATGAGAGCCTTGAAGATGAGGAGCGTAGTGGCCAGCCATCGGAGGTTGACAATAGCAATGGCCAACTGAGAGCCATCATCGAAGCTGATCCTCTTACAACTACACGAGAAGTTGCCAAAGAACTTAATGTTGACCATTCTAAGGTCATGCGGCATTTGAAGCAAATGGGAAAGGTGAAAAAACTGAATGAGTGGGTGTCTCATGAGCTGACTTAACATGCATGAGCTGATCACAAATCAAAAAAGTCCTCATTTTGAAACATTGTCTTCTCTTATTCTACACAACAACAACAGTTTCTTGATCAGATTGTGACGAGTGGCAAAAAGTGGATTTTATATGACAACCGGCAACGACCAGCTCAGTGATTGGCCTAGGAAGAAGCGCCAAAGCACTTTCCAAAGCTAAACTTGCACCAGAAAAAAGTCATGGTAGGGACTGGTGGTCTTCTACCTGTGTGATCTACTACAGTTTTCTGAATCCCGGCAAAACCATTACATCTGAGAAGTATGCTCAGCAAATCAATGAGATGCCCTGAAAACTGCATACCCACAGCTAGCACTGGTCAACAAAGAGGGCCCAAGTCCTCTCTATGACAACACCCAACTGCACATCACACAACCAACCAAGCTTCAAAAGTTGAATGAATTGGGCTACAAAGTTTTGCCTCATCCTCTGTATTCACCTGACCTCTCACCAACCAGCTACCACTTCTTCAAAGCACCTTGACAACTTTTTGCAGGGAAAACACTACCACAGCCAGAAGGAGGCAGAAAATGCTTTCCAAGAGTTCACTGAATCCCAAAGCATGGATTTTTACACTATAGGAATAAACTTATTTCTTGTTGGCAAAAATGTGTTGACTGTAATGGTTCCTATTTTGATTAATAAAGATGTGTTTGATCTTAGTTATAATGATTTAAAATTCAGAGTCCAAAACTGCAATTATGTTTGCACCTAAATACTTCACAATATTAGATTACAAAGTTACACATAAACTAAATTATACTATAAAATACTGTGCATGTTTTTCTTAAAAACAAGCCTAAAACATAAAGCTGCGGAGGTTTTACAGAACACCAATCAACCACTGCAGGCAACCTGGAGGGACGGCGCTGACCAGCAGCCCCGGAAGGTGTGCTCACGTCAAGACCCCTGGTGCCCGTGACTGTGACCTTAAGTGGAAATGGGGTCTTTGCAGATGTGATTAAGTTCAGGATGTCAGGACGAGATCACCCTGGCATATCTGGGTGGGACCTAAATATAATGACAGTATAAGAGGCAGAAAAGAGATCCCCAGAGGACAGGCCCGTGAAGAAGGGGCAGAGGCTGCAAGGATGCTGGCACAAGGCACACCACAGCCACCAGCCCCTGGAAGAGACAGAGGCAGGCAGGGCCTTCCCTGGGGCCTCCAGAGAAGCCAGTGCCATGACAACACCTTGACTTTGGCCTTCTGGCCTCCAGAGGGGAGAGGAAGTTTCTGCTGTTCCAGACCACCCGTTTGTGGTCATCTGTTACGGCAGACACAGGAAACTAAAGAAGATATTTTTACCAGGAGTGACAAATGTCTAAAAACGTGGCGCTGGTTTTGGAACTGGGTAACAGAAGAGGCTTGAGAACTTGAGGAGCATGGTAGAAAAAGCCTAGATTGCCTTGAGCACAAATCACCGGAAGCTGGAGGAAAGGTGATCCTTATTAAACACAGCAAAAAACTTGGCTGAACTGAGTTCCAGTGTCAGGTGCAAAGTAGAACTTGCAAGAGATGAACTTGGATCTTTAGCTAAGGAGGTTTCCAAGCCAAGTGTGGGAGATGTGACCTGGCTTTTATCTGTTCCTTACAGAAAAGTGCAGGAGGAAAGACGCCAAGTGTGGAAGGAACTGTGAAACAAGAAGACAGCCAGTGCTGGTAACCTGGAGACTTCAGGCCCATCCATCAGGAAAGGCGGCTGCGGGAAGACTCGCTGTGAGGAGAGAGAGCCAACAACGTGACTGGACAGTCGTCCTCTGAAAAGAGCTCAAGTCTGACTAGCAGATCCCAACCATCTCAGCACAAGCTGGGCTCAGAGAGGGGCCTCCTGGGAAGGAGGAGCCTCCCCCCTGACGGCATGGGTCCCTGTGACATACATGGGAGACCCACACGGTCAAAAAGGGTGCTGTATCAGCAGAAACACTGCCAGCTTGGATGGAAGAGGATGAAGGAAAGATGCTGGAATTCAGGGGTTCTACAGGCAGGAAATGGGGCAACAGAACAGCTACTCAGCTTCAAACATATGCCGCCCCTCAAGGGAAAAATTGTGACTTCCCTGGTGGTCCCGTGTCTAAGACTCCGAGCTCTCAGTGCAGAGAATACAGGTTCGATCCTTGGTCAGGGAACTAGATCCCACATGCTGCCACTAAGAGCCAGAGCAGTCTAATAAATAAATAGAATTTTTTTTCTAAAGCAAAAGATGACTCCAAGGGCAGAGCCTTGGGCCCAGAGACAGAGGCCGGCAGAGATGAAGGTACAATCCCCAGATGGGTGTTCTCAGGCCTTCAGCCATATTGGAACTTGCCCTGCTGGGTTTCAGACTTGCTGGAGACTGATGACCCCTTTATCTTTTCTTCCTCCCTTTGGGAGTGGAGCTGTCTACTCTATGCCTCTCCAACATTGTATTTTGGAAGTATACAACTCGATTTCTAGCTCACAGGTCCACAAATTGAGATGGGTTTCACCCCAGCATGGACAGTATGCAGAATCTTACATATACCTGATATAGACAACTTAGATGAGATGTGGGGCTTTGGATGAGATTTAGGTGAGATTTTGGACTGAGTGTTGTGGCTGTAAGACTTTTGGGGATGCTGGGAGAGGCAAATGCCTTTTGCACATGAATTTCAGAAGGCAGGTGGCAGTGCTCTGAATGGTGGCTCCAAAAACAGACAGAAACCGTGAAAGTTACTTTTGGAAACAGGGTCTTTGCAGTTGTAACTTAGTTAAGATGCTTGAGATGAGATCATCCTAGACTATCAGGAAGACCTAAGTCCAGTCTTAAGTGTCCTTACAAGAGACAGAAGAGAAGATGCAAGGGAGGCCATGCTGAAGATGGAGGCGACACTGCAGTGATGCAGCCACTGGAAGATAGGTGGGGCCAGAAACGTAACCTGCCCCAAAGCTTCTGGGGGCGCTTGGCCCTGCCGAACTGTGAGAGAAAACTTCTGTTGTTTTAAGCTACCCAGACTGTGGCAATTTGTTACGGCAGCCACAGGAACCCAAAGCAGGGGGTAGAACCCCAGCTACGCCTTCCCCACTCCATGGCCCCCAGCCCCCATGCTGCCCCCGGCCCACCTGACCACCAGCCAGCCCAAGATCTCCCAGCCTCTGGGGTCCTTCCAGGCCCTTCCTCCCTGCTGCACAGGCCCCAGATGCACCCCACCCCAGGATGCATATGGGTATCAGATGCCCCCTCCTCCTTCCTGGCCCTAGGGCAGCAGGAACAGTCCCTGTCAAGCGCTGACCATCCATCTGGGAAGACCCTCCCCCAGCTAATCCATGACCCAAGCTCCCCTGGAGGAGGGGAGAGGAAGAGAGAAGGGGAGCAAGCCCTGCTGGCTCATCTACACCAGGGGCCAAATTAGAAATACAATCATTTTTTAAAATATTTCTTCATTTATTTGGCTACAACAGGTCTCAGTGGCAGCGCTCAGGGTCTTTGTTGTGGTGGATAGGCTTAGTTGCCTCATGGCATGTGGGGTCCTAGCTCCCCAACCAGGGATCAAACTCGAGTCCCCAGCATTAGAAGGCGGACTCTTAATCACTGGACCAACCACCAAGGAAGTCCCAAACTACAATCACTTTTAATGATAGGCCCAAACAATTGCACTCATCTCACACGTTAGTAAAGTAACACTCAAAATTCTTCAAACCAGGCTTCAGCAGTACATGAACCATGAACTTCCAGATGTTCAAACTGGTTTTAGAAAAGGCAGAGGAACCAGAGATCAAATTGCCAACATCTACTGGATCATCAAAAAAGCAAGAGAGTTTCAGAAAAACATCTGTTTCTGCTTTATTGACTATGCCAAAGCCTTTGACTGTGCGGATCACAATAAACTGTGGAAAATTCTGAAGGAGATGGAAATACCAGACCACTTGACCTGCCTCTTGAGAAACCTGTATGCAGGTCAGGAAGCAACAATTAGAACTGGACATGGAACAACAGACTGGTTCCAAATAGGAAAAAGAGTACGTCAAGGCTGTATATTGTCACCCTGCTTATTTAACTTATATGCATAGTACATCATGAGAAGTGCTGGGCAGGAGGAAGTACAAGCTGGAATCAAGATTGCCAGGAGAAATATCAATAACCTAAGATATGCAGATGACACCATATTTAAGGCAGAAAGTGAAGAAGAACTAAAAAGCCTCTTGATGAAAGTCAAAGAGGAGAGTGAAAAAGTGGCTTAAAGCTCATCATTCAGAAAACGAAGATCATGGCATCTGGTCCCATCACTTCATGGGAAATAGAAGGGGAAACAGTGGAAACAGTGTCAGACTTTATTTTTCTGGGCTCCAAAATCACTGCAGATGGTGATTGCAGCCATGATATTAAAAGAAGCTTACTCCTTGGAAGGAAAGTTATGACCAACCTAGACAGCATATTAAAAAGCAGAGACATTACTTTTGTGCTGGGCAGGAGGAAGTACAAGCTGGAATCAAGATTGCCAGGAGAAATATCAATAACCTAAGATATGCAGATGACACCATATTTAAGGCAGAAAGTGAAGAAGAACTAAAAAGCCTCTTGATGAAAGTCAAAGAGGAGAGTGAAAAAGTGGCTTAAAGCTCATCATTCAGAAAACGAAGATCATGGCATCTGGTCCCATCACTTCATGGGAAATAGAAGGGGAAACAGTGGAAACAGTGTCAGACTTTATTTTTCTGGGCTCCAAAATCACTGCAGATGGTGATTGCAGCCATGATATTAAAAGAAGCTTACTCCTTGGAAGGAAAGTTATGACCAACCTAGACAGCATATTAAAAAGCAGAGACATTACTTTGTCCACAAAGGTCCGTCTAGTCAAGGCTATGGTTTTTTCCAGTAGTCATGTATGGATGTGAGAGTTGGACTATAAAGAAAACTGAGCACTGAAGAATTGATGCTTTTGAACTGTGGTGTTGGAGAAGACTCTTGAGAGTCCCTTGGATTGCAAGAGATCCAACCAGTCCATCCTAAAGCAGATCAGTACTGGGTGTTCACTGGAAGGACTGATGGTGAAGCTGAAACTCCAATCCTTTGGCCACCTGATGCAAAGAGCTGACTCATTTGAAAAGACCCTGATGCTGGGAAAGATTGCGTGTAGGAGGAGAAGGGGACGGCAGAGGATGAGATGGTTGGGGGACGGCAGAGGATGAGATGGTTGGATGGCATCACCAACTCAATGGACATGGGTTTGGGTGGACTCCAGCAGTTGGTGATGGACAGGGAGGCCTGGTGTGCTGCGGTTCACAGGGTCGCAAAGATTCGGACACAGCTGAGCAACTGAATTGTCAGAGGATGAGATGGTTGGGGGACGGCAGAGGATGAGATGGTTGGATGGCATCACCAACTCAATGGACATGGGTTTGGGTGGACTCCAGCAGTTGGTGATGGACAGGGAGGCCTGGTGTGCTGCGGTTCACAGGGTCGCAAAGATTCGGACACAGCTGAGCAACTGAATTGAACTGAACTGTCCAAATGTAAAGGGACCAGATGAATAAGGTGAGGTACTTCCACATAATGGAATGCTTAGTACTGTATCCATTAAAAAGCATGAGGGTGCCAAGACCATTCAGTGGGGGAAGAAGAATCTTTTCAGTGAATGGTGCTGGGACAACTGGATATCCACAGGCAAAAGAGTAAAGTTGGGGGACTTCCCTGGAGGTCCAGTGGTTGGGACTCAGCACTCTCACTGCAGGGGCCCTGGCTTTGATCCCTGGTTTGGGAACAAAGAATCAACAAACTGTGTGGCAAAAAAAAAAAAAAGGAATAAAGTTGGACCACTACCTCATGCCATATTCAAAAAATCAAAATAGATAAAAGAACAAAATGTAAGAGCAAAAACTATAAAACTCTTGGAAGAAAACATACATATAAATCTTTATAACTTTGGAATAGGCAACAGTTTCTTAGATATGACACCAAAAGCATAGCAACCAAGAAAAAAATAGATAAATTGGACTTGTGGTTAAAATTTCTTGTGCTTCAAAGAACATCATCAAAAAAAATAAAAGACAAGCCATAGAATCAGAGAATATTTTTGCAAATCCTCTGATAAGGGATTTATATCTGTAACACATGAAGAACACTAACAACTCAATAATAAAAAGAAAAAGAAAACAAGGTAAACACAGATAAAGTCTCTGAACAGACACGTCTCAAAAGAAGACACAGAAATAACCAATATGCAGAAGAAAAGATGCTCAGCATCATCAGGAAATGCAAATCAAAATCAAGAGAAACCACTTCACACCCACTAGGACTGAATGACTATAATCAAAAGTGAAGTCGCTCAGTCGTGTCCAACTCTTTGTGACCCATGGACTGTAGCCTACCAGGCTCCTCCATCCATGGAATTTTCCAGGAAAGAATACTGGAGTGGGTTGCCATTTCCTTCTCCAGAGGATCTTCCCCACCCAGGGATCAAACCGGGGTCTCCCGCATTCCAGGCAGACGCTTTACTGCCTGAGCCACCAGGGGAGCAGGGAGCCCTAATAGCAGATAGTAAGTGCTGGTGAGGATGTGAAGAGACTGGAAACCTCACACACTGCTCATGGGATCACGGAACAGTGCAGCTGCTTTGCAAAGCAATCTGGCAGTCCTTCAAACAGTTAAACAGAGAATTAGCACATGTTCCAGCAATTCCACTCCTTGGTATATACCCAAGAGAAATAAGCACATACATCCACCCAAAAACTGGCAGACAAGCGTTCACAGCAGCATATTCATAATAGCCAAAGGTGGAAACAACCCCCAGACCCATCACCCTAGACAGCGGTAAACCAAACGTAGTCTATCCATACCACGGAATATCATACCACCATAAAAAGGAATGAAGAACCACGCACTATGACATGGAAGAAATATTACACCACACGAAAGAAACCAGACACAAAGTTGGATGATTCCATTAATATGAAATGTCCTACACAGGCAAATCCACAGAGGCCTAAAGTAGATCAGTGTTTGCCAGTGGCTGGGGACTGTAAATGTTCCGAAATCAATGGTGCGAACGACTTCACAAGTCTATTAATTTGCTAAAACCACTGAATTATCTCTCTGTTTTTCTCTCTCTCTCTCAACTCACACACACCCTATGGTCACCCCAGCCAGTGAGACTAGGGACCCAAAGTGTGACTTTCACCTTTTTTCTTTATATTCTCATAGCGCTTTTCTGTCTGTTTTTAGCTTTTGACCATAAACAGACCAAAAGCCCTCTCCAATGAGTCCCAAATAACTGCCAGACCCCAATCCTGCCCACTGAGTTCTGGCCACCAAAGATGACACCCCATGAGATCACCTGTTCACCCTGCAAGCGCCCTGAGTCCTGGCTGAGAGCCTGGGGCTGGTGCCAGGGACACAGGTAACCAAGTCCAGGATGGGACAGGGTGGGACACACAGGGCCAGACAGGGAGGTGAGCCAGACAAGGAGGTGAGTGTACCCCACCAGCCAGGCACACGTCCTGCAGACTCAAGGACACTCCCACACCACTGTCGCCACCTCCCAGCCCCACCCTCTCTAAGCCGGACAGTCTCCCGGGGGTGCCTCCAGCAGACCCCCCTACCCCAGCCCTGCCTGGAGGACCTGCCCCCACAAACAACCCCGCTCCCTCTGCCCTCCTCGCTCCACGTTCATGCCCCCTCCAGGACCACCGCAGCAGCTTGGTAGGCACCCTCCAGCCCCCCTCCCCCAATCCACACTGAGGCTCCCAGCCCCGAGACACAGCCTTGAACTCTCTACAGGCTGCCCAGACCCTCCTGGCTGGACCACCTACTCCCTGTACTGGACTCTGTGTCCCATCTGCCTGGACAGGCCTCTGGACCCACGTGCAAAGGGTCACCACGGGGCTTTGGGGGGCTCTTTCACCATATACCTTACCCCCACAGCTTGGCTTGCATCACCTGAACTCCCCCTCCCTGCCCTCCCACAGAGACCACAGGCCTCTGCAGCCTCCCCCAGCCCCGCCTGGCTCTCCAGCCCTGTGGGGATCTGCCCTGGAGCCAGGGGCCGGCAGACAGGAAGTGGAGAAGGCCCTGGGAGGAGCAGGAATTTGCAGGGAGCGTGGGGGATTCCCAGGGGAATGACACATCCAGTGTGGACAGTGAGGTCCAGTGTGGACAGGGAGGTGCCCCAGGGTCCAGGGAGGGCACGAAGGTCACTGCAGAGGCTGGATTCTGGAGGCAGATGGGGAAGATGTGTCCAAGAGGGCAAACAGGGCAAGGGTGGGGGCAGGGCGAATGCCAGCGGGGATGAGGCAAGGTAGGCGGTGCCAGGCCCTCCCTGGCCAGTAAGTGACCAGGAGCGGGTGTGCAGAGCTGGGCAGGGGTCCCTGAGGGCCGAGCATGCTAGTGCTCACTGCGTCCCCGGAGGGGAACACCTGCTTCCTTCCTGCCTCCAGCCCAGCAGGCCTCACCCCTCTTCCCCGCGGTGGGCAGCACTCCATGCTGGGGACAGATGGGCCAGGGCCTCAGGCTTCCATGGGTTCGAGGGGCTCACAGCCGTCAGGCCCACAGCCCACAGCCCAGCCTCTTCTGCCTCGAGACCATTCTTGGGCCTTGACCGCGGCCCTGACCAGCTGGGGCCCAGCCCAGCCCCCTACCCGTTCGCATGGCTCAAGCCAGGAGCTGAGGGACTCAGGTACTCCAGAAGCCTTCCCTACCCCAACCAGCAGCCCCCACACCTGCTCCCCCAGTTTGCCGCTCTCAGCTGCCCCAGGCCCATGCCGCAATCAGAGCTGAGCCACAGCACTGGCCACCTCAGGAAGGCGCCCTGTACCCGCGGGCAGCAACCAGGCCAGCCGGGGACAGGCACGGCCACGGCAGCTCCGCACCAGTCCTAGAAGCGTACAGGGTCCTGTCAGGCCTCACTCCTGAGAGATGGGCGCCACCCCAGGGAGCAGAGGGCCCGGGCTTCTCAGGCCAGGACACTCCAGCCGGACGCCCTGACGGGCTCTGGAGCCACACAGGAAGGTGCTGGACAGAGCGCTGTTCGTTCTGTGCGGCGTCCCGACTTCCGTCAGAGCAGCCAGTTCATGAACAGTTCCGTCCTGGGGCCTGCCAGGAGGGCTACAGCCCAGGTGGGCAGCTGCCCCCTGCCCTGGACGTGTCCAGACAGACGCCCCTGGGCCAGGCCAGCCTGCCCAAGATGCACCTTCCCTCCCTGCAGGCTCAGGAGCTCACAGTCACAGCAGTGTCTCCAGCCCAAGCGACTGGTCACAGAGGCAAGCAGGTCGGCCACAGTGCTGGCGGGAGAAGCACACAGCACGTCCACCCGGCCAGGGCCCGGACAGCCATGAGTGGACGACCGCCGGGCAGAGATGAGCCTAGGGCCTGGTGAAACCTCCTCTGCCTGGGTGAGGTCAGTGGGTGGACAGCGGCTGCCCAGGGCTCCAGGCAAGGTCCCAGCAGGACCTCTCTCCCTGAACTGCCCTTGGGGGCAGAGCCAGCCTAACCAGCCGTGTGAGCTGGGACCTGCTCTCGCTGAGCGCTGCCCAGTGCCCCACCTCGACCCTTGCTGAGCCTCTGTGGGCCAAGGGCCAGGGCTGCGCCCATGCCTGCTCAGAGCTCACGCCCTAGGCAGCTGGGCTGCGGGCAGCGGACAGCAGCGAGGCCGGGGCAGACCCAGGGGCCCCTGGCGGGTGGAGCAGGGGCAGAGGTCTGCCAAAGCCCCGGGGTGGACTCCTGTAGAGAGGAAGAGGGGGCTGACCCGACTTCCATAGCCCACAGCTGCTCCCCAGTGGACAGTAAAGGGGTGTCACAGGGTCCCTGCCAAGGCTGGGCGGCAGCCTAGGTGCTCACCAATTTGGGGAGGTGAGGAAAGACAGCAGCTATGCGACCCACTGCCAGACAGAGGCGGCCACCAGCGCTCCTGGAGGACGCGCCCAGCCTAGGGGTAGGGGACAGCTCAGACTGACCCACGTGTCTGCTGTGCACGGACGCCGGACACAGGACACTGGCCAGGGCGGCCCACTCCACCCGCCCGCGCCGCACCATGCCCTATTAAGGGCATGACCACCCGGCTCTGCCGAGCGCGCTGCCGGCGGCTGCGCCGGTCGAGTGAGGCTGGGGGGTGGGCCGGGGGGCTGGACTCCGATCGGGACGACCCCCGTAGACGAGGTGTCAGAGGCCGGACTGCCCAGCCGGAGGACCTGTCAGGGCCGGCCAGTCGGCCAGCAGACAGCCCGCAGGGTGGGCGGGGGCCGCGGCCGTACCTTTGTACTTCTCGCGCACCTCCTCGTAGGCCTGGATGAAGTCCTGCTCGTCGGGCGGCGGCAGGGCGGCCATGGCGGCGGCGGGCGCGGGACTAGCGGGGCGCTGCGGCGCAGAACGGGCTTCCAGTCCCCGGCGGCCACTCGGCCCCTGCAGCCGCGCGCGCCGCTTAAAGGAGCCGCCCCCGCCCCGCCCCGCACCCAGGATGCCCCACGGGCGGGCGGGGCCCCAGGGAGCGGCGGCCGCAAGCCCCGGCGCCTCCCGGCGTCGGAGGCTCCCAGTCTCCGCCCCGCGCTCCTCCCGGCGGGCGCACACCCACTTCCCGCCCCCGACCCGGTCGCCTGCCCAACGACGTCCCGAAATCTGCGCGTCCAGCCTAGCAGGGGTCCCCTTCCTCGCTGGCCGCCAGACCCAGAGAGCTCACCTGGCCGCCCCCGGCGCGCCCACCCGCTTCCGCCCCTGCTGCCGCTACCGAGAGCTTTCCCTTGCAACCTGGGAGACCAAGTGTTTTCGCTATGAAATTCTTACGCTAAAAAGAAAATTTAAAAATTACGAATAAAAGGGCTGAAATCAGGAATGTACAGAAGAAAATATGATTTTTTTTTAAAGACAATGTCCTTGCCACCCATCAGATTGGCAAGCCCTGTCTCCCAGGGCTAAGAAACGCCCTTCCCCGGAACGCCCCGGCAGTGTTCCTCCAGCTGGAAAACGCTGCGCACCCAGTGTCCAGAAGCCCCTAGCTTCCAGGGCTCGCAGGACGGCACGGAGGGATGGGGTGGGGGCGCTGACAGCGCCGGGGTCCGGGCTGCGGTAGCTCGTTCAGGATTCACCTTCCCTTGGGTGAAAGAGGGCCTCGTTCCTTCGCATCCAGATGTGACATGTGAAAAAGACCGCGGTCCAGCCGCGCCCACAAGGCCTCGGGCAGCGGCACCCTCCAGCTCCCCACACCCTCACAAGCTGTCCCGTGCTCCCACCCACAACGTCCCTCGCTGCCGCCTACACCGTCCCGCCCAGCACTGGGATTCCTGGCCTCTTCCCACCCACGTCGGCCCACCCTCCCGGCCTCCTGCAGGGGCGCCGCCCGCCGCGCCCCCCTCCAACCCCTCATCATCATTTTGTCCTGCCCACGTGGCTGACCTGGAGACCCCCAGCTGGCTCCTCCCTTCGCAGCACAAGCCGTCACCTAATTCCCAGAGGGCGCAGCTGCTGTCTGCTGCCAGCCCACACGGTCAGGGTCCTTGCCCCGGACCTTCCTCTTCCTCCTCCAGGATGGCAGTTAGTGGAGGCCAGGCCAGATCTTGGCTCAGGGAGGGGCTGGGGCTCCACCAACCAGGTGGTCCCTCCTGTCCTGCCCCTACATGCTTCTTCTCCCTGGGAGGCGGCTCTGCCCCAGCAACCTAAGGAAGTGTCACCATCACTGCGGNACGACGTCCCGAAATCTGCGCGTCCAGCCTAGCAGGGGTCCCCTTCCTCGCTGGCCGCCAGACCCAGAGAGCTCACCTGGCCGCCCCCGGCGCGCCCACCCGCTTCCGCCCCTGCTGCCGCTACCGAGAGCTTTCCCTTGCAACCTGGGAGACCAAGTGTTTTCGCTATGAAATTCTTACGCTAAAAAGAAAATTTAAAAATTACGAATAAAAGGGCTGAAATCAGGAATGTACAGAAGAAAATATGATTTTTTTTTAAAGACAATGTCCTTGCCACCCATCAGATTGGCAAGCCCTGTCTCCCAGGGCTAAGAAACGCCCTTCCCCGGAACGCCCCGGCAGTGTTCCTCCAGCTGGAAAACGCTGCGCACCCAGTGTCCAGAAGCCCCTAGCTTCCAGGGCTCGCAGGACGGCACGGAGGGATGGGGTGGGGGCGCTGACAGCGCCGGGGTCCGGGCTGCGGTAGCTCGTTCAGGATTCACCTTCCCTTGGGTGAAAGAGGGCCTCGTTCCTTCGCATCCAGATGTGACATGTGAAAAAGACCGCGGTCCAGCCGCGCCCACAAGGCCTCGGGCAGCGGCACCCTCCAGCTCCCCACACCCTCACAAGCTGTCCCGTGCTCCCACCCACAACGTCCCTCGCTGCCGCCTACACCGTCCCGCCCAGCACTGGGATTCCTGGCCTCTTCCCACCCACGTCGGCCCACCCTCCCGGCCTCCTGCAGGGGCGCCGCCCGCCGCGCCCCCCTCCAACCCCTCATCATCATTTTGTCCTGCCCACGTGGCTGACCTGGAGACCCCCAGCTGGCTCCTCCCTTCGCAGCACAAGCCGTCACCTAATTCCCAGAGGGCGCAGCTGCTGTCTGCTGCCAGCCCACACGGTCAGGGTCCTTGCCCCGGACCTTCCTCTTCCTCCTCCAGGATGGCAGTTAGTGGAGGCCAGGCCAGATCTTGGCTCAGGGAGGGGCTGGGGCTCCACCAACCAGGTGGTCCCTCCTGTCCTGCCCCTACATGCTTCTTCTCCCTGGGAGGCGGCTCTGCCCCAGCAACCTAAGGAAGTGTCACCATCACTGCGGCCTGAGGGCTCGTCCTGAGAGCGGCAAGGCGCCCTCCGCAAGCTCCACCTCCGGCCTCGTGCAGCTGACCGGGCTCGGCCAGCAGGTGGCGCTGTGCTGCCCTCAGTAACTCGGGACCGAGAGGCCCGCTCCGCCCTGCAAGCCGCCCCCGGCCTCTTCTCCGACTCCTGAAGCCCCGCAAAGAACACACAGCAGGGGCTCAGCCAACAGGCGAGAGCTGATGAACCGGACAGGCCGAGTTCCTGAGCGTTACCTGCAATGCGGATGACTGCTCTTTCGGCAGGGTCCAAGACACTACCGTTTCCTCCGGGGCCACCTCCACCTCGCCGGCTCCGCTGGGTTTTCTCCAGGTTCCAGGGCAGCGTGTCCCCAGGGCTGGGCGAGCCACTGCCCCCGTTGGAGCCATCCTCAACCACTGCCCGAACCTCCTGGTTCTCGCCCGACATGGCCTCCTGGAGAGAAAGCAGGAGGGGATCACACCTCTGTGTATGGGAGCACACTGTCCCACACTGACCTACACATTCTTAACCTAAACAGGGACCCACCGCAGGCGCCCTGTCACCTGGTCACTGACACCCACACCGCTCCTACGTCCTGCCTCGTCCACACGCTGAACCCTCTCAACCCCGACAGGACGGACCACCCTCTCCCGCCAACCACAGTTGGCCTCACCTCTCCAGCTCATCCTTCAAACACCCACACAGTGACCCCCCACCCAAGACACTGACCTCACTCCCTGCAGCATCGAGATATTGACACCCCCCAACTGCCACTCCCTTGTCTTAGTCACCCAAACACTGGCCCCTCCACACCATTGCCCAGAGGCTCACCCCATCAGAGGCCACTGATTCCAACCTCCACCCCATCACACCGACACCGGCCTCCGGCCCCTCTGCCAAACCTGGACCCTGTCTCCCCTAATCCTCCGATCAGCAAACAAGGCAGGCAATGGGGAACCACTGGTTGCTGCCCCTCCCCTCAGAGGCCTTCAGGGAAGGACCCAGACCTCAAGCCGGCGACATTAGCTCTACCTCCAAGCTGTCCGAGCCAACAGGGCTCCCCGTCGCCTTACCCCACCCCAGCGCAGCCCCACCTCTGTCTCCGCAGTGAAGCCCTATAAATAGCTGAAGCCGCATCGGCGTGGGCCGCGGGAGCTCTGCTGCAGCGAGGTTGGGAGGGAGCTTGGGCCGCCGCTCCAGCAGCCCGCCCTGTGCGGCACGCACACGCCCGGCCCGGGCCGCAGAAGCGCACCGGCACCGACGCGCGCACGCCTCTCAGCGCCCGGGCCCCACTCGCGGGCGTGCAGGTGAACGGGGCTCCGTCCTGGCGGGGCTGGGCTGGCGCGGGGGCACAATGTGGGCTCTGTGCTGGGAGGAGACGCCGGGCACCGAGCTGGGGGCCGCCCCGCCCCGGCCCGTCCCACCCTGCACAGCCCCTCCGCACCCTGCCTCCCGGCCAGCCCCCCGCCCGATGCTCCGCCGGCAGCCGCACCCCGCCGGCAGCCTTTCCTGCCCACACCCCGGGCACCGCCCGTCCAGTTCCGCAGTCTCCGCGCGCGGAGGTGGCATCCTCCCGAGGGAGGAAGGGCCTCGACGCAGCCTCTGGTTCCGGGCTGCCCCCACCCCATCCCGCGGCTCCTGCCCGCCGCGCGCCTCCCCGTCCCGGCCCAGGTCTTACCTGCGCGATGGCTCAGCTCCGCTGGGCTCGGCCGGTGCGGCCGGACTGCCGGTGCCGGGAAAGCTGCGCAGGCTGTGCGGGCGGGGCGAGCCCAGAGCCCCGCCCCGGCCCCTAACCGAGCGCCGCCCGTGCGGTCCTGGCGCCCGAGTGCTTTCGGGGCCGGGGCTCCCCGTGGCGGCGGAGCCGGAGGGCCAGCGCGGCTTCTCTGGGACAGCGCCCCCCACCCCGCCTCCGCCGCCGAGCACGGCTCACTCCCCGCTCGCAGAGGGCGGCCCGTCGCCAAGGAGACGCCGTTAGGGCAGCGTGCGTGACACTAGGGCGACGCGGGGTCGCTCGGGGGCGCGCCGGGTCGGCCTCCGCCCTCCAGTCGCTGCGGCTCTGCCTCGGCCCCGCCCCTAGCCACCCTCAAAACAGAGGTCGGACCCGGAGCTCCAGCAAGGCCCCCCGCCAGGTTTCAAAGGCACGTTTATTCAAACGACACAGTCGCGCTCGGGCGAGGTCTGGCCCGGCCACCCTCCTCCCGGGATCTGCTGACCCCTGGTGGTCGGCCCGGCCCAAGCCGGGGTGGGGGGAACCCTGCCCAAGCGGGGGACACAGCACCACGACAGGAGGCGGGGCGGTAGGGCTGTGCGGGGCGGTAGGGCTGTGCGGGGCATTAGGGAGCAGGAGGCCGGGCCGAGGGAGGCCTCTAGGGTCAGGTGGCTGGGGAGGTGCTCAAGAGCGCAGGGGCGTCTTCGGGGAGAAACCGGGACTTGTGCTTGCAAGTGATGAGGTGGGTGGGCAGCGCCTGGGTGTCGTGGAAGATGACGAAGATGCTGGGCCGGTGGAGGCAGTCCACCGCGCTGTCATAGCGCAGGAGCGCGTGCCCGGCGGGCCGCGGAGGGGGGGCCCGCAGCCCGCGCTGGCCCTGCCCGTAGTCACCGGTCAGCACCCGTGCCACGAACACTGCCTTGTGGCCCTCGGCATCGGGGGGCGAGTAGCGGTCCAGCACCGACAGGGAGGCGCGCTTGGCGAAGTACACGCCCTGTCCATAGAGCGCACCTGCGGGGTCAATGCACGGGGTTGGGGGGGGGCGGTCAGGGTGGTTCCAGGGAGCAGAGCCTCCGCCCCTGCAGGGCCCCAGGCCTCACCATTGCGGCCGCAGAAGCTGCGGTTGAAGCCGTGCGCGCAGATGTCGGGGACGGTGGGCACCGCCGTGCCGTGGTACAGAACCTGCTCGGCCGGCCGCTCACAGCACTGCTCCAGGCGCTCCCGGTGCAGCTCGTACTGCTGCTGCAGCAGTGGGTGTAGCACGCGCTCCACCTGAGGCAGGGGGTGGGGAGGTGGGATCAGTCAGAGCCAGGCTACTTGTGCCTCTGGGCCACCCAGCAGGGCTGAGCCCCAAAAAGCCCTCTTGGAGTTCAGAGCCTGGGGAGACCTCACAGCTCCTGCCATGCTCTACTCAGTAGCCCACATGAGGCTGACCTTCGCCATCTTCACAGGGCCCCAAGTGGCACTGAAGGGCTTCCGGCGGGGCTGCAGGTGGACAACCCATCCACTAACCAAAACCCAGCAACCACAGCCACTCCTCTACAGAGAGAAGCTGAGCCCGGTGCCTGCACTGCGGGCAGGACTTCACCCCCAACGCCAGGAGATACCCCGGACTTCCCAGTGATGGGAGACCTGGTGACCCACCTGGTAGTCAACCAGGAGGAGCCAACTCAGGGACCCAAAAAGTTTCTTAAGAAATTCTCATCATTTCAGATGGATGCAAAAGAATTTTTGAAACAAGATTACCTACTGTGAAAAAGAAACAATCTGAAAATTAGAGTGTTTTTACATTAAGGATGGAATTGCTGAACTGCATCCAGTGGGTAAGCTAAATAATAAGATGAAGATAGAGATCAGAAAGTGACTCAGAGTGCAGAGCTAAAGAAAGACTTGGGAACTATGAGAGGACTGATGTGGGAGAGGGGCCGGGAAGTCTAAGATCTCAGTAGTAGGAACTCCACAAGAAGACGCCAGATGTGACGGGAGCAAATAAGGGCTTGATGGAAGACAGTTTCCCTGAGCTGAAGGTGGCATCTTCAGATGGAAAGAAATGCCAAGGACGATGGGAAAGGCACACCCATGGCCCCTACCTGCTGGGAAAACATCAGCCTTCAAAGTGAAAGGAAACTCTACAAGACTACACACACGCACATGCACACACACACCAAAGTCAATATACAAAAGTGGAAAAAAATCTCACATTCTCATACTGGGCTTCTCACCACTAATACTGGATGCTAAGAGGCCACAGAAGGGTTTTGTTGGTTTGGTTTTGTTTTTTTTTTTTTCCTTACCTTTCCAAGAACAAAAAAATTTTGAGAAGGAAAGAAAAAGAGTTAAGTCTTCCAAACATCTGAAGGAAAATATATTTTCATACTGATTGCTATACCCAGCCACACTATTTATGGTGCAAACAAAATAAGGCCAGATTAAGGCACATAAGAATCAGCTGTGCTTAAGTTCATAGAAATATTTTAATAAACACGTAGCATGTTTTATTTGAAAAAATATCAATATCAAGTTGTAGTTGCAAAAGCCAAAATAAATTTAAAAGTCCAAGATGTTTACTACTCATTCAAGGAGATACTTCTACTAAACAGAAAAGGAATCTATGCAAGAGGGTGATGGAGTCACCAGGAGAAACTCAGTAGCCAAGCACCACAAAGAAAAATGCAGAAAGTAAATGAAATTAATGGCCATTTGCCCTTGACTCCTAGAATATCCTCTTTCAGGCAACATGGTTTTAATAACTAGGCTTTCCCTTCCCCTTTGCCCTCTCTGGTCCAGTGGTAAATATTTTTTCATTATCATAATATATTGATCAACCTAAGGCCCAAACATGAGTTTAAGCAAGCTCCGGGAGTTGGTGATGAACTGGGAAGCCTGGCATGCTGCAGTCCATGGGGTCACAGAGATGGACACAACTGAGCGACTGAACTGAACTGATGGCCCAAGCATGGAGCTTCATGACAGTCAGATGATGATGTTGGTTTGTCAACCTTGCCAACATAAAAATAATGTCACTGACCAAGTGTGAGATGGAAGAGGGAAGAAATGACAGGGAGAAGGGAAGCCCGTTCTCCACATCTTCTCTGGAGGGAGACAAGAGACAGTCTCTAAAATTAAGTGGAGAAAAAACTCAAGCAGACCACGTCAGTCACAGAGGTGCTGCTGGAAGAAGTTGCACAGGCAACCAGCCGAACCTCAAGAGGAACCTGGGGCCGGAGTGCAGGAGGTCTGTCCTCCGCAAAGGGCAGGGGTGATGGTTGCTAAGTCCAGAAATGGAAGCAGAGTCCTCCCTGTGGAGTTATAGCAGTAGAACCAGGAGAGCGGTGGTGCTGCTGCTGGCTAACCGGGCCAGGGCTGGGGAGGGCCTGGGGTTCTGCATTTCTGACCAGATCCAGGCTGCTGATGCTGCTACCCCACCCCAGGCCCACCCACCCACAGCTCGGTGCCTCAAGAGTCAAGGGGCCACCTGGCTTCCCAGCTCTCGGCTGGCCCCAGATTCCGGCCCCTCGGCAGTGAGTGTGCAGCCCAGCTTGTACTCAGTTATCCTGTCTCTGGGCACTGCTCTCACACTCGTGTGCCAGCCAACCAGCCTGGCTCAGTCTTCTCCTCAGCCCTTCCTTCTGGCCCCACAGGCCCTCGGGATGCCACTGCCTCCATCATCCACCCCATTGCCTTGCGAGCCTCTCCTTCTCAGCCTCCTTTTCCTTCCTTCTGGCCCCCCACTAGTAGTTCCCAGCCTTTTCGGCAACGAGACCATGCTCAGAACTGCCACTTTTTACAACTGAATGCAGGAAGAGGCTCCAGCCAGCCCTCTTCTTGCTGGAGCCACCCCCATGGCGGGCAGGGGAGCCCCCAGAGGTGCAGTCTGCGGAAGGAGCAATCCTCAGAGAAGCCACGAGATGGTGCCAGCACCCCACACTCTAGGCGAGAAGGCTGCAGCAGACACCTGTCACTGGCAGAGTGGGGACCCAGGCTGGGACCCCCAACCTCCACAGCTTTCTGTCTCCCTGGCCACGGGCACTGCAAAGCAAAATGTGCCAGGAGTCCGGAGAACAGAGGCGGCAAGACAGAGTGGCCTCACCCGCACCACGTGGATCTTGCCGTGGGCCGTGTCCAACGTGTCACAGAAGGCCTGCACCACCGCCTGGAACTCACTGCTGCTCTCAGCGAGACGCTCCAGCCTGCCCAGAGGCTCCTTCGGCCTCTGCTGTGGCACTGAGGCAGGAAGGAGAAAGGCTGTAGGCCATGCCCAGGACACCGGTGGCCCCTGCCCTCCTCGCCCCCTCCCAGCCTGCAGACTCACGCGTGGAGCAGGAAGCCGCCAAGGGAAAGGCCAAGCTCTGATCCTGGGGGCCAGCCAGCAGTGCTGCCAGGTGGCGGGCTGCGTGGGTAGGCTGGACCCCAAAGCCGCGGAGGACAATGTGGCCACCGTGCAGGGCAACACTCACGCCGTGGCACCGCTCCAGGCGGGCGCACAGCTCCGCGGGCAGCACACAGCCCGGGGCCCCCACCAGCTCCTCCCTGATGTGCACCTCCAAGGCAGCCTCCAGGGCCCGGTCCAGCTCATCCATATCCCGCTCGAAGGCGGCATGCACCTCCAGCTGGGCCCAGCCACCGGGGCCCTGGCCCCAGAGGAGCTCCTGCCCCCCGCTCAGGGGGGGCGGCTCCAGCAGGGAGAGAGCCAGGGCCTGCTGCAGCGCAGCCTCCTCCTGCTTGGCCGCCTGGCCCCGCGGCTGCAGGGACCGGTAGAGCGCCAGCTGTAGCTCGGCTTCCTCCTGCAGCCTCCCAGACTCTCTTGTGCTGGGGGCCGAGGGCCCCTCCCCAGACCCGGGGGTTGTCACCTCCTCTGGCTGCCCCTCAGGCTCCTCCTCCCCTAGCTCCAGCGGCAGCCAGTCTTCGCCATCCAGGCCCTCCAGGGTGGCCAGCAGCTCTCGGACCTCCTCTGGGGGGCAGGGAGAGGCACCCGGTCAAGGGTTGAGCCCAGCCAGGACGGGGCAGTCAGGGGCCGGGAGGAAGATGGAGACAGGGGTTGGAGGGCATCCGCTCAGTCGATGGGCACAGTGCAGAGCAGCACAGAGCCACCAGAGGTCAAAAAAGGGGTGCGGGATGTCCCAGGGCCCCAGGGATCCCTACCCAGGCCTGAGTTCTCCTGGTCACTGTCCGGATTGTCTGGAGGCCACGGGGTTGAGGCGAGGCCAGGGAGGGCCTGCAGGGCCTCAGTGGAGCCCACCTGTTGGGAGAGAGTGTCAGGGCTCCCAGGACACCTGCCCCCCAAGGCGTCTGAGCAAGGGTGGAGGCAGCGCCAGGCAGGGGGAACAAAGGGAAGGCGGGGCAGGTTCCGTGTCCACCTCTTCCAGGTCCATGTCCAGGACGGCCCCAGCCAGATGCTCTGTCCCGAAGACGCACTGGAACCGTGCCTCTAGCTCCCGGAGAAGGTGCTGCCCCTCTGGGCTCAGCAGGAACCTGGCACTGCCTGGGTGCTTCAGGCTCAGCATGTGACAGCTAACGCTGCCCAGCAGACTTTGCAGAAACTCCTCGGCTGCCCGGCACGGGGCCAGGGCTCCACAGAGCTGCAGGACCGTGGGGCGGGGGCAGGGGGGCAGTTGGCAAGTTTAGGGCACAGGAAAGGCACCTGGAGCCCCCAGTAGCAGAGGAGGATCAAAGGTGAGGACTCCTCAGGGGCTGCTTACCCGGAATCCAGTCGTATCTGAGCCCTCGAGCGGGAAGAGGGCCACGTCTCCCAGGCCGGCGAGAAGGTCCTCATGATAGAGCTGAATAAAGCGCATTGCTCCCGGCTCCATTGCCAGCACCGTCTCCACCTGGCCCTCCTGCCCCGGTGACCCCGCGCGCCCCAGGTTCACTGATGCTACCTGCTCTGAAGAGCACGTGGCGATCTCCACTGGGTCCGGAGACCCCACAGTCCTTGGGCTCCCCAGCCCCTCCTCTTCTGAAGACCCACAGGGCCCTGAGCTGACTGGCCTGGCCCGTGCCAGCGACGAGCTGTCCCAACGAGGGCCTGTGCTCAGAGAAGCTCCTGACTGCCCTGGCACCTCCTCAGAGCCCAGTGTGACATCCCCAGCATAATGCTGTGCCCTTGCTGGTCCTCCTGCCTCCTGGAGAATGTGCCTGGGGGCCCCAGGCCCCAGGTCGCCTGGGTGGCTCCCTCCGCCGGCGTCTTCAGTGAGCTCCTCAGGCTCCAGGACATCGTAGTGGGGGACAAGGTTCAGCTCTGAGCCCTGCAGCTGGTGGTCCCGCTGCAGCACCCGCTCGGCCACTTGGAAGAAGGGAAAGAACAGGTCATCAGGGCTCCAAGCCATGGTGGGGAACCACTCTGTCCTGCCTCACTCACCCTGCCAGTGCTGGAAGGAGACCACGGTGCCCAGGCGCCCTGGGAGGCTGCGCACGCCCTCCAGGGGCCCCCCGCCGCTGCGGCGCTCATTCTCCAGGTACAGCTCCAGCAGCAGCAGGTCTGCAGGGGGGTTGCCTCCTACCACACGCACTGCCCGGGCCTGGGGCACCCAGGCCAGGGAGACTTCAGCCCCCTCCAGGCCCAGGGCCCGGGCGTGCACCTCCAGGATGCCAGCTTCTGTGGGGAGGATGCAAGTCAGCACAGGGTGCCTCCCCTAACAGTCAGGCCACCCCAATCCCGCCTCTTACCTGCCTCAGAAAGCGGCTTGGGCAGTTGCACCAGGGCACGATCTGGTCGGGGACTGGCCAGGGTGTGGCAAGGCTGCGCCGGGTGCCCGGCGGCACAAAGCAGAGCTTGGACGTACTGCTCCAGGAGCTGGGGTGTGGTGCCAGGAGGCAATCCTTGGAGCAGCAGGCGCGCAGAGGCGCGTGGTGGGGCTGGCCGCAGGCTCAGCCGAGCCCCCTGCAGAGTGTGCTCTGGCCAGGCCAGGACCCTCGCAGCATCTGGGGGTGAGGGGAGCGTGCCGGTCAGGGCTGGTGACCAGCGGGGCCCAGGCTGCCCCTTTCCGTCGGTCCCTCACCTTCAGGCTCCTCAAAGGTGAGGATGCCCCCGCGGCCGAGTCTCTGCCAACTCGCCACAGGCCCTCCCCCAGAGCTTCGGCGGTTCTCGAAGTAGAGCGTGAGCAGCTCGTCTGGGACGCTGTGGGGCAGACCACTGAGCTCCACTGCTGCTCCCGCCTCCGCCTCCTCCATCGCCACCCTCGGGCCAGAAGAGGGGCTAGGCAGCAGCCCCACCGTTCTGCCTCAGGCAGCCCGCAGCCCGGGTCCCTTGGTAGCGTTCCCTGACGCCCCCTTCACTGTGCAGGCGACCTACATCCCCCCACTTACGCTCCCCGACCCCAGCCTGAGCTGCCCCAGCCCGGGCCTTCAGCCAGGACTCCCTCCCCACACCCTGGGACAGGAAAGCAAAAGTGAAACTGTTGCAAGAAGGGAGGAGCGCGCAGTGCTGAGCAAGTGTGGCCTTTCAGGTGCTTCCCTCTTCAGGCTCCTCCTGCAGGATGTTCCAGCCCCGCCCCCGCCCCGCCCCCCACCCCGCC
>SJYX01017030.1:109101-144475 GCA_006410675.1 Oreotragus oreotragus
TCAGGTCTCTTGATCTGGGATAGCCTTGGATGAAACCGAAAGTGGGGTTTCAAGGTCAAGGAGGGATGGAGAGTGCTAGTCAAAACTCAGCAAATCTCAAATTTAGGAATAAATTTCTCGACTCTCTGACCCAAATTGGAGAGGCCAGGTGTCAGCCTCCAGGTCTAGAGCTCTCAGAGCGCAAGCCCAACTCTCGGTGGATGGAGCGCGAGAAAGACGCCGCCCGCCAGCAGGGCGGCGGAAACGGGCAGGATCCATCCGGAGAGGCACCGCCCTCCCGCAGAACCCCGCCCCGGCCCTCTGCCCACCCGTCCCGTCCCTCTGTCGTCTGTCCCACCCCAGTCCAGTGGCTGCAAGATGGAGGGAATGGCCCCTGGAGGTCCTCCACTCCCACTGGCCCTTCCCTGTGAATCTCAAAACGGCCAGTCACTCTCCCTGGTAAATACGCCCGGGTTCTTGAGTCATTGCCCCCAACTCAAAGACCTCAAGCCTCTGTGTTCCCTTTCCCCATTGCAGAGACTTTGGGTCTGGCTGAAGCTGGCTTTCAACTCTCCCCAGCAACCTTGGAGCCTGCACCTGCACTCACCCTTCAACAACTCAAAGGTGGTCGACCTCCCACCTGGCGAAGGCGAGCAGCTCAGCCCCTGATCCTGGAGGGGTACCTCCCATCACTGCTGGCCCAAGGCACTGCCACACCTCTCGCCTGGCTGCACCTTTAGAACCCACACTCCCTCTTGCCATCCAGTCGCCCCTTCCCTGGTGCCGGTATTCACTGACTTCCAGCCCACAGTGCTCGCCACCCCCACCTCCCACTTAGCCCTCAGCCACAAAAACTCCCCTTAACCCCTGCCTGTCCAGCCTGTACCCTGAGCTGCCCCCACCCTGGTCCAAGCCTCTGTCATCTCTTGTCTAGGTCACATCTCTGACTTCTGAATTTATCTCTCTCTGCCACTCCTGCCCTATCGCACCGTCCATCCTCAACAGAGGGCAGGGTGTCCCTTATAAGTCGCACCAACTGCTGCTGGAGATTGGACCATGGTGAAGCCAAAGTCCTTTGGAAGACCTGCCAGGCTGGACTGACCAGGCCCCACTCCCTGCTGGCTGAATGCCCCTGTATCCCCCACACTCCATCATCCAGTGCAGCAGACCCTCCCTCCCTAACACCTTTGTACTGGCTCTTCCCTCTTCTAGACCAGCCTTTCCCATAGAGCCACCTGGCCATGCCCCTCCCCCACCCCCCGCAACTCACCTTACTAGGTTCTTGGTGGCACATTGAATGTGAACTTAAAAGTCTTCAAGGACCCTCCTAAAGCCCTGACCTCAACTTCACATTTGTCATTTTTAGTTTTTTTTCTTTAAAAAAGGACCCTCAAATTGTATTAGCTTCTAGTTGTACAAAACCTGAAGTCACCTCTGCCTGCTCTATGCTTTGTCTTCTCATAAAACTCATTGTCAATAAAGGTCCATCTAGTCAAGGCTATGGTTTTTCCAGTGGTCATGTATGGATGTGAGAGTTGGAATATAAAGAAAGCTGAGTGCCGAAGAATTGATGCTTTTGAACTGTGGTGTTGGAGAAGACTCTTGAGAGTCCCTTGGACTGCAAGGAGATCCAACCAGTNCAAGGCTATGGTTTTTCCAGTGGTCATGTATGGATGTGAGAGTTGGAATATAAAGAAAGCTGAGTGCCGAAGAATTGATGCTTTTGAACTGTGGTGTTGGAGAAGACTCTTGAGAGTCCCTTGGACTGCAAGGAGATCCAACCAGTCCATCCTAAAGCAGATCAGTCCTGGGTGTTCATTGGAAGGACTGATGCTAAAGCTGAAACTCCAATATTTTGGCCACCTGATGTGAAGAGCTGACTCATTTGAAAAGACCCTGATGCTGGGAAAGATTGAGGGCAGGAGGAGAAGGGGACAACAGAGGATGAGATGGTTGGATGGCATCACCGACTCAATGGACATGAGTTTGGGCAGACTCCAGGAATTGGTGATGGACAAGAAGGCCTGGCGTGCTGCGGTTCATGGGGTTGCAATGAGTCGGATACGACTGAGTGACTGAACTGGACTGGAACTCATTGCCTTCTAACACAATGTATAATTTACTTATTATACCTATACCTGCTGTGAAGGATCTACCCCAGGTGAAAGTGTGCCGGAACAACTCACATCATGACGACAACATTGTTCAATTTGGGGGAATCTTTGTGAGTCAGTTTGTAAACTAGTGGTCAGTCAAAATAAGCCATGATGGGGTATTTATGCCAAGGACACGTACAAAGGCACAGATCAGGGCTTCCCCACGCTGGGGTCAGTTTTTCAACAAGGAACCAAAACATCCCCTGCACAGGACAGAGCCTTTCCCAACCACTGCCAGGCCTGGGAGAAGCCACCATCCAGGAGTCCAGGAAGTACAGTAGGACACCTAGGCCTCAGGGGGAGAGGCACTCCTGCAGGGACTCCAGGAGACAGTGCCCCAGGGGATGTTCCTGACTAGGGCAGGCAGTGCTTCTTCTCAAGACCACTGAAGCCCAGGGAAGTTAACTTGACCTCTGGTTCTGGGGCATCCCTTATCAAAGAAACAAGGCTAAGAACGCCACCCTTACTGTTTGTGAGTTTGTGAAGTGAGAATAAATGGTCTAGTAGGGACCTAGACTAGCTTAACGGAGAGGACTGAGCAATTATACAGTCAGGTCTCTTGATCTGGGATAGCCTTGGATGAAACCGAAAGTGGGGTTTCAAGGTCAAGGAGGGATGGAGAGTGCTAGTCAAAACTCAGCAAATCTCAAATTTAGGAATAAATTTCTCGACTCTCTGACCCAAATTGGAGAGGCCAGGTGTCAGCCTCCAGGTCTAGAGCTCTCAGAGCGCAAGCCCAACTCTCGGTGGATGGAGCGCGAGAAAGACGCCGCCCGCCAGCAGGGCGGCGGAAACGGGCAGGATCCATCCGGAGAGGCACCGCCCTCCCGCAGAGCCCCGCCCCGCCCGCGGCCCCGCCCCGCCCGCGGCCCCGCCCGCGGCCCCGCCCCGTCACACGGCCCCGTTGCGTCTCCCGAGCCGCAGGCGCAGGCCCAGCCGAGCCGGCAGCGTAGCGGGTGCGGGTGCGGTTGCGGGTGCGGACGAAGCGGTGGCCTACCCCGCGGCCGCGCAGCGGACAGTGGGCGCAGCGTCCTGAGGCGCCCCGCGACTGGTGAGTCCCCGGCCCTAACACAGCCGCGTGTCTACCGGTTCAGCCGGCCGGCCGCTGCCACCCCCGCGGGAGCCCTGCGCAGCCGAAAGGCGTCGCGGTGGGTCAATCTGTCGGTCCGGCCGCCGCGCGGCCCGCAGGGCCGGGGAGTGGGGTGCGGCGGCGGCAGCGGGGGGGTGGGGGCAGGGAGCCGGAGAACCCCGCGCGGGCAGGCGGGCGGGGGCGGCGCGCTGCTGCGACAGTAGGACCGCCGCTCGAGCGCCCCCCAAACGGGCAAGAGGGCCCACTCCGCCCTCGGTGCGGGGTCCCTGGCCACCGCCCCCGCTGCCCGCCTCGCACCCACGTCCGCTTTGTTCCCCTGCGCGCCCTCTGGTCTTTTCCATCCCCCACACACCCCCGCAACCCGCTGTTCTTGGCGTACCCCGCCGGCAGGCAGCCCGGCAGCCGATCCAGGCCTGCTGCCCCCACCCAGGAGTGAGGGACGGTCGGGCCCTGCTCTGGGAGAGGGGCTCAGGGCTCTGGTTGGTCACAGATGGCGTGGGGATTTCCTGGGATAGAAATAGCCGCCTGCCCTGGCCCCTTAAAGCTGCTTAAGGGGCGGGATGTGAAGGGGAGGGTCCGGGCACACCCCCACACCTCCCCGACCGCGCCCCCCGCCGACACCCAGGATGAGCTCTGACCCGGAGACGCCAGCAGCGGTGACAGGGCCCCTCGAGGTGCTTGTGAGAAAACGCGGAAGCCCCAGAATCCCGAAGCTGACAAAATCACTCCCTCGTCCCTCCCCTCCTCCTCCTCTGGGGTCGGTCTGTGGCAGCCCCTGCAGAAGCCGCCAGCGCAGCCAGCCGCCCCCCACCCGCCTCTCCTGGCCCCCAGCTTGGGACTCCCCGCTGCCCTGGGGCAGAGGTCATAATCCCGCTCCTTCCCTCCTGGTTCCTGGCAGCAGGTGGGGCGCCTGGCTGGCTTCTGTCGCGGCAGGCTAACTGTTCTTTCTCCGTCCTCTAGGGGGAGACCACAGAAGCTGAGGCCATGTCCCATGAAAAGAGTTTCTTGGTGTCTGGGGACAGCTATCCTCCCCCCAACCCTGGATATCCGGGAGGGCCCCAGCCCTCCATGGCACCCTACCCAGGGGCCCCTTACCCACATGCCGAGTTCCAGCCATCCCCCTATGGCCAGCCAGCGTATCCCCAGGGCCCCAACCCCTACCCCCAAGGTGGTTACCCCCAGGGGCCCTACCCCCCTGGGGGCTACCCCCAGGGCCCCTACCCCCCAGGGGGATACCCCCAGGGCCCCTACCCACCAGGGGGATACCCTCAGGGGCCATATCCGCAAAGCCCCTTTCCCCCCAACCCCTACGGACAGCCACAGGCCTTCCCAGCACAGGACCCTGGCTGTGAGTATCAGGGCAGGGCAGGGCAGGGCGAGGGCAGGGGCTCCCACATGAGTGAGGGGTACTGATTGCCCATCCTGCTCCTCAGCACCTCATCATGGGAACTATCACGAGGAGGGGCCCCCATCCTACTACGACAACCAGGACTTCCCTGCCACCAACTGGGATGACAAGAGCATCCGCCAGGCCTTCATCCGCAAGGTGGGCCTCGGGGGCTGGGGGTGTGGGCAGCTGTGCTGGTGGGGCTCTGAGTCACCTCCCTCCCCAGGTGTTCCTGGTGCTGACCCTGCAGCTGTCCGTGACCCTGTCCACCGTGGCTGTGTTCACCTTCGTCGGGGAGGTGAAGGGCTTTGTCCGGGAGAACGTCTGGACCTACTACGTCTCCTATGCCGTCTTCTTCATCTCCCTCATTGTCCTCAGCTGCTGTGGGGACTTCCGGCGGAAGCACCCCTGGAACCTTGTTGCGCTGGTAACTCCCAGGGCCCTGCCTCAGCACCCTACATCTCAGGCTTTGGAACAACAGAGGGGGTGGGGCGGGGTGGGAGGGGCCGCGGCTCTGGGTGCTGACACGCCATCTCCCCACAGTCGATCCTGACCGTCAGCTTGTCCTACATGGTGGGCATGATAGCCAGCTTCTACAACACCGAGGCGGTCATCATGGCCGTAGGCATCACCACGACCGTCTGCTTCACAGTGGTCATCTTCTCCATGCAGGTAAGGGGCCCCCCGGGGCAGGGCTGCCGACCCCTGGGGCCCAGATGCGCCCTGGGGTGGCGGCTGCCAGTGCCCCCTGCGCGCGTCTGTGCCCGCAGACCCGCTACGACTTCACGTCCTGTGTGGGCGTGCTCCTGGTGAGCGTGGTGGTGCTCATCCTGTTCGCCATCCTCTGCATCTTCATACGGAGCCGCGTCCTGGAGATCGTGTACGCCTCGCTGGGTGCTCTGCTGTTCACCTGCGTGAGTGACGGGGCCGTAGCACCGGCGGGGGGCTGGGTGGGGGGCTTGTCCCTCGACACGGCCACTCTGTCACCCCCAGTTCCTGGCAGTGGACACTCAGCTATTGCTGGGGAACAAGCAGCTGTCCCTGAGCCCAGAGGAGTACGTGTTCGCTGCGCTGAACCTCTACACGGACATCATCAACATCTTCCTATACATCCTCACCATCATTGGCCGCGCCAAGGAGTAGCCTGAGCCTGCTCGTGTGGGGCCCCTCAGGTGCCATGCCCGGCCTGGTCCCTGCCCCAGCGTAGCAGCTCCTCTCAGCTCCCCTCTCTCGTCCCGTGTGCTGCCTGGGACAGGGAGCCCCTCGACCTCCCGTGTGTACACCACAGACACTTCTGTCCAGACCCGCCACGGCCAGCATGGCCCCTTCCAGCCGTCCCACCCCGCCACAGGGCAGCGGGGCTGGGTTTCCGTGCCCCCTCCCGCCCACCCAGTGTTGCATGAGCCCTGTCTGCCAGCCCACTCCAGGGTCTGGGGGCAACGCCAGGCCTCAGGGGCGAGCGATGGAGCCACGAGGTGAGGGTGCACGTCTCCCCTCCTGTCCCTGCTCCCTGGCTTGGCATACAGCCTCCCCCCCCCCCCACTGGAGTGCTGCCCTCTGGGGGACCTGCGGGGTGAGGGTCTCATCCCTGTGCTGAGCCCTTGAGGGCAGAGAGGAGGGAACAGTCCAGGTCAGGAGAGTGCCTTCCTCTCATTCTACTGTCTGTAAAATTCCAATAAACGGGACCCTCTGCGCGCTGTGTTCCCTTCCTCACTCTCGTCACTGCCACTTCCTCCCCGAGGCAAGGAGGGGTCTGGGCATCGACAGAGTGAGGCGGCGAGCAGGACCCAGACAGGCAGGAGCCGGACATGCATTGCTGGCCGGGCCTGGCTCTGGCAGAGGGTGAGGGCAGCAGCTTCTCCATGCCTCCACCTCCTTGCAGCCTTCCGAGCCACGTCCTGAGCGCTGTGCCAGGAGGCCTGGCTGATGGATGGGACCCGGGGCTCCCAGATCACATGCTGTCTGCCACCCATGCCTGGGACCTGCCTGGTGTGACGGAGGGTCCTGTGAGACCTCACCGTCCCCACCCCAGGCCTGAGGGGCAGTGGCACGGGTCACTGACCTCCCCCGGCAGGACTATCCTGCTCCTCTGGCTCTGAAAGGCCCCCGGGAACCCATCAGCGGTTACCTGACAGGTGGTACTGCACGCCCTCCCAGACACCTGCAGACCAGGCCCCCAGGGCAAAGCAGAATGGAGACCCTGAGGCCCCCTGGCCTGCCTCTTGTGCCTTCCAGCTCTCTCCAGACCCCGCCCCTCCATGGTCTCAGCCCCAGCTGGTCCTGCATGGCCTCCTGTGGCTCTCTCTGTCCCCCCTCCAGAGCCTACCCCTGCTGCCCCGGTTCTGACATGTGCACCCGCCGTCAGCTAGCTGCCCTTATCCCCGCCCTCCTCACAGAGGAGCCCCTCTGCGGCCCTGAGCCCTCCTAAGCCCCCAGCCCAGTGGACACTCCTGACTGGCCTTCGCTCATGGGACCTGCTGTCCACTTGGCTTGAGACCCCTCCCCCAGGGCTTCCCCAGCTCCTACTGGCCACCCCATTAAACCTGGTCCATTAACTGGTGCCAGTACCCCAGGATCTCTGAAGGGATGCTCGCTCTAAGCCAGCACCCCACGCCCACAGGCACCTCGTCATGGCCTATGCTGCCCCTGCCGCTCCCACATAAGCCCCGTCAGCATCCAATGGCCCCCCCAGACCGGAGATGAGTGTCCCCTCTGCCCTCGTCCATCCTGCCCTACCCGCTCCCCGCCCAAGCCCCCTCCCCGAGGCCTCCTGTGCTCGGCTGACAGCTCACCCCTACCAAGTCTCTTCCGACACACGGACCACACCATGTGCCTGATGGCAGCTGGTGGCACGAAGTCCATGTTCCCTGAAGGCTGCTTGAGCTGGCCTTCCGCTGTCCCCACGCCCCTCAACTCGAGATAGACCTTACTCAGCCTAAGCCACAGGCAGGCCCCACTTCCCTGGGTGGGCTGCACACTGCCTTCCCAGAGTCCAGCTCACCCTGCACGGCAGTTTTGCTCCACTGCTACCCTCAGTCACTCGGCTTTGTTCACGTGCTGGGCAGGTGTTGCCGCTCCCCTCCCCTACCTCTCCCGGAGCAGGTGTGCGGCTCCTCATCCAGGATTCCCTGCCTGCGGGAGCCAAGCGTACAGACACCTGCTCCGGGGAGCGTTCCTGGCCTTCGAACCCCAGCAGAGGCAGGAGAGGCAGCTAAAGAATGAACCCCAAGTGTGCAAGGCCAGTGTCTGCTCAGGGAATGCAAGGACAAAACCTTGGCTAGACGAATCCTTGGCGGAGGCTCCCGGAGACCATCAGGGGCCAGAGCTGTGGGGAGGGCCAAGGTCCAGAAGCTGGGCTGCTGTAGGAAGGGAGGTCAAGGATGCACACAGATGAGGCCTTGAGCTTGCCCTGCCAGCGAAAGGGACTGGCAGGACCCACTGCTGAGCATGTGCTCAGGAAGATGAGTCCAGGGAGAGAGTGTCCAGAAGAGGGACTGGGTTCCAATAGGCACAGGGAGGAAGCAGACAAGATGGCAGAAGGGAGCAGGGCTCAAGGCGGCTGGCAATGGCACAAAGGGGTCATAGGGGCCCAGTCGAGGTGGGCAGGGCATTTCTGCCAATGGAGTTTGGCCTGCTGTCTGTTGGGTTTGCTGCCGCCAGGAAGGAGATACGGGGCAGCTTGTGTCTAACCAGGTGGGTGAGCATGAAGAAGCCACAGGAGGGGTGAGGTCAGCCAGGGAGACTGTTCAGGTGACGTGAGGCAGCCCCCAGCTCCCAGAGCTGGCCTGGTGCACTCAGATAGGGCTGTGGTGATCTCCGATGTAGAACATGCAGATTCACATGAGACCAGGTCAGACCGGGCCCCTCTGTGCCAGATCAGGTCGAGAGAGAAGACTCCTCTGTTGTCATCTGAACATAAGCCAGATGCGGGCGTCGTCCATGCCATAAAGACCTACTGTGTGCGTCCTGTCCTGCCTCATCTGAGCAGCTGCTGGTCTTCAAAGTGGGCAGCTTTAGCTGGCCCCTGGTCTGTCCTCCTTCCAAAAACTTGCTGCTGAGATACACAGTCTCAGGACAACTGCCCCACCCTGTTCACCCAAACAAGTCCTTCCTGGGCCCCCTCCTGGGCCCCCCAACAAATACACAGTAAGCCTGTCTTATTGTGTAAGACACCCAGGGACAGGGTGTCGGTGGGCTTTCTCTGGAGCCTTGAGGAGGACTACTTTATTCTTCAATCAAAATGTTTATTTACACAACTGATCAGTAAGTCCATTCGTGCTTTCAGATTAAACGACGCATGGGACTTCCCTGGTGCTCCAAAGGTGAAGACGCCATGCTCCCAGTGCAGGCAGTTCCATCTCCAGTCAGGGACCTGGATCCCACATCCAGCAACTAAGGGTTCCCACACCACAACCAAAGGTCCCTGCGCCACAGCTAAGACCTGGCACAGCCAAACCAATCCATATTTTTTAAAGAAAGATTAAAGGACACAGAGTCTCACCATCATCACTGCGCCCGCTTTCGAAAAGCACTGAGTGGGCAGCACAGGACCCCGTGCGCTCAGCAGCCCGCAGGTGCCCTGTGCTGCCTGCCCTGCTAACCAGTGCTGCCCTCAGCCTCTGGAACTGGAGGAGCCTTCAGGACAGGCACACAGCCTGCACATCCTGACACTCAGGCCAGCATCTAGTCCAGAGTGGGTGTGCCGTCGGCATAAATCGTGGAAGGAGTGGGAACACTATGCAGCGTGAGCCGCCCAGGCACCAACTGCCCCAGGACCGGGCAGGAGAGCTGCAGACTCTGGACTCTGGTCAGCAACAGCATCAGTGGGAAGCACTTGAGGAGTGCAGGCAGCAGAACCGAAAGCCCAGGAAACTTGCGGAGGGCTACCTGGGGGAGCAGGTGGAAGAGCAAGGAGGTGAGAGCATAGTGGAGGATCGAGGCTGGTGTGTCAGCTGTGGACACAGAGCTCGAGTTCGAACTCTTCTGCATGCAGGGATGAACCACTGGGACCTTCCAGTGAAGAGCCTGGAAGTGGTTTGAGTAAAGGCAGGAAAATCAACAAAGGCCCACAGTGAGGGCCTGGCCTGGGGGGCGTGGGGCATTGGGAAGAAGCCACAGGAGGGGTGAGGTCAGCCAGGGAGACTGTTCAGGTGACGTGAGGCAGCAGGAAGGGAGGCACTGATGGCAGGTACTGCGGCTCCCCAGGCAGCCCTTCCCCACCGAGCCTAGACGCTGCGCCCCAGGCATCAGCATGGCTTGGCCCATCTGCCACCAAAACGTTCTATGTTCCTGAGTTCTGCTTTGTCTCAGGCTTGTCAGGAACTGGGGACCTTGAAGAACTCCCCATATTCAAACGACGCCCACCACACACACACACACACACACAGCTGAACATCTCAACTCCTTTCTATGCTACTAAAGAAGGCCTTGTGAAATGAAAGATTTCTTGCCATATTGGTGGGCAAGAAATGTCACAGCCACCAGCTATTTCGGGCCTCCAAATGTGAGTGAGGGCTTCCAAAAGGGAACGCGATGCCTGCGGCCCAGCAGATGCCGCCACCCCCACGGTGATTGCTGAGGAGCCATCTGCGGCTCCTTAAGGTGAACCAGGAATCAAGGATGTGAACAATCCAGAAACAGGGTTTGACCCCAGAGAGCTGAGGGGCTTCCCAGATGGCCCTAGTGGTAAAGAACCCACCAGCCAATGCAGGAGACATAAGAGACGTGGGTTTGATCCCTGGGTTAGGAAGATCCCCTGGAGAAGGGTATGACAATCCACTCCAGTATTCTTGCCTAGAGAATCCCATGGACAGAGGAGCCTGGTGGGCTACAGTCCGGCTACAGAGCCAGACATGACTGAAGCAACTGAGCATGCATGTGCATTATGCATATATCACTGAACCACTTTGGTGTACACCTGAAACTAAAACTAACACAACATTGTAAATCAACTATACTTCTATTTGGAAAAAAAAAGATACAGTTGTGCTGGAGTAAGGTGGCCCCTAATCCAACATGACTGGTGTTCTTATAAAAAGGGGACTCAGATACGGGCACCTTTTCTGCTGCCAGGTCCCTGCATTAGCATGGATGGTCTTGCGGAACTGCTGCAGCCTCCTGATGAAGAGGAACCAGCAGACACCTGGCTCAGAACCCAATCATCTGTGGCCCTGAGACACCTTCCACTACAACAGGTGGATTCTCTACAGGACAGACAGTGGCGAGGTCGTTGTGAAGCAGGAATCCAGCACGCGGACCACTGTCTGCAACCATGCGGGCCACCTTCTACACCTGGAATCACAGTACCGCCCACAGGATGCCTGTGATAGGGAAGAGGAAGCTGACTGCCCATACCCAGGCCCTGCCCCCTAAGCAATAAAGATGTCTAAAGGTTTCCTCAAAAACAACAGCAAAATATTCTACTGGAGGCCCCAACCAGCACAACAGGACAAGGAAAAAAGGTGTGTTTATCTATAGCAACATGATCATGTACATAGAAAATTCTAAGAAATCTATCGAAAACCTACTAGAACTAACAAAAGAGTTAGACAAGGTCATGGATACAGGTCAACAATAAAAAATCATAAACTATACATAGCCACAAACATAAAAAATTAAAACTATATGTACATCACAAAACCATAGAATGCATAGAGATTATGGCAGAGGCTCCCTAAGATCACTCTCAGGTTTGTTGATTCATTAGAACTCAGGATTCAGCTATACTTCTGCTCATGGCAATGATTTATTACACAGAAAAGATATGAAGCAAAATCTGCATAGAAAAAAGACTTGGGGCAAAATGTAAAGGAAACCCAGTGCAAGCTTTTAGGAGTCTTCTCCCTGTGGAGTCACACAGCATGAACTTAATTCTCTGAGCAATGAGTTGG
This sequence comes from Oreotragus oreotragus, assembly GCA_006410675.1. NCBI lineage: Eukaryota > Metazoa > Chordata > Mammalia > Artiodactyla > Bovidae > Oreotragus > Oreotragus oreotragus. The sequence goes on from SJYX01017030.1 coordinate 120,604, forward strand.
GACAATACGTGTGCAATGTTGTCTATGAAGGAAGCATATTAGAAACCTAGTGCGAAGCTTCTCATAGGGGGCTGGTCATACAGGCGCCCTCTGCCCAGCAGCAACCCAAATTCCAGACTCTCGGAAGGAAATCACAAGCTCAGCATAAGCCACATTGTTTGAACCAAGAGTTGGGCACAGCGAGCCATTCTTATCAGTTTATCAGTTCAGAGAATTATGGGAACTCTCCGAAATCAAATTCCCAGATGACCAAGGCCAAGCAGACCTTTCTGAGGGTGGCAGTCTCAGGTCTGCTATGCTTCTTCACAGTGATAAACAACAAAATATGTGCAATGTATGTCTACTGAAAACTACAAAACATTTCTGAGATTGTGAAAGATAAATAGATATACCAGGTTCACGCATCAGACTCAATAATGATATAAGTTCTTTCCAGATTGATCTAGAAATTCAACACAATTCCAATGAAAATCCTATCAGGCTTTATTGTAGACATTGATAAACATCTTAAGTATATATGGAAACATGAAAGACTTCAAAAAGCCGGAACAATTTTGAAAAGGAACAAGGTTGGAGGACCTGATTTCAAATTTTTCTGTAAAGCTGTAATGATTGAGACATTATAATAGTGTCTTAAGGGAGACACACAGATCAGTGGACAGAATAGAAAATCCAAAAATATACTACACACATTTCTTTAAACAAATGGTAATAGAACAATTAGATATCGATATTAAAGAGAGAGAACCTCCACCCTTATCTTACAACAGATACAAAAATTAACTTGAAATGGACCATAGACCTAAATATGAAAGCTAAAATTATAAAAACTTCTAGATAAAATGTAGACAGATTTCCTAAATAGGACACAAAAAGCACAGACCATTTAAAAATTTTTTTGATAACCGTAAAAGCTTTTGCTCTTGAAAAGGAAATAAAATGACAAGTCACATCTTGCAGAAAATATTTGCAATACATGTATTTGGAAAGGGTTACAATTGTATCCAGACCTACAAGTGTTGTTGTTGTTGTTGTTGTTGTTGTCGATAAGTCCTGTCTGACTCTTTTGCAGCCCGGTAGGCTGTAGCGCACGAGGCTCCCCTGTCCATGGGATTCTCCAAGCAAGAATACTAGAGTGGGCTGCCATTTCCTTCTCCAGGGGATCTTCCCGACCCAGTCTCCTGCATTGGCAGGCAGTTTCTTTACCTCTGAGCCACTAGGGAATGTCGTAATTAGAAGACACTCAACCTAATTTTTAAATGAGCAAAAAATTTTAGGAAGCTCATAAAAGAAGATACATAGGAACTTCACTGGCAGTCCAGTGGCTGACTGTGCTTCCACTGCAGGGGGTGCAGGTTTGATCCTTTATCAGGGAACTAAGATCCCGCAAGCCTCTAAGCCAAAAAAAAAGAGAAAATTTCCTTAATTGAATAAAAGTGAAAATACAATATATCAAGTTTAAAAACTACATATAAAAAAGAAGATACGCAAACGGCCAGTAAGCACATGAATTGTTTACAAAATCATTAGCCATCACGGACATGCAATTTAAAACTACAATGGACTACCACTCTACATTCAGTGGAACAGCTAAAACTAAAAGATTTACATCAGCATATTGCCAAAGATGCAGAGCAACTGGAATTCTCATTTACCAGTAGAAAAGTAAAATAGTATAACCACTTTGGAAAACAATCTGGCAGTTTATAACAGATATTTACAGAATGAAAACCACAACCACAGAAAACTAACCAAACTGATCACATGGACCACAGCCTTGTCTAACTCAATGAAACTATGAGCCATAGGGCCGCCCAAGACGGACGGGTCATGGTGGAGAGTTCTGACAAGATATGGTTCTCTGAAGAAGGAAATGGCAAACCATGTCAGTATTCTTGCCTTGAGAACTCCATGAACAGTATGAAAAGGAAAAAAAAAAAAAAAAAAAAAGACACAGAAAGATGAACTCCCCAGGTCGGTAGATGCCCAATATGCTACTGGAGAAGAGTGGAGAAATAACTCTAGAAGGAATGAAGAGACGAAGCCAAAGCAAAGACAACACCCAGATGTGGATGCGACTGGTGATGGAAGTAAAGTCCGATGCTGTAAAGAACAGTACTGCGTAGGAACCTGGAATGTTAGGTCCACGAATCGAGGTAAATTGGAAGTGGTCAAACAGGAGATGGCAAGAGTGAACACTGACATTTTAGGAATCAATTAACTAAAATTGACTGGAATGGGTGAATTTAATTCAGACGACCATTATATCTACTACTGTGGGCAAGAACCCCTTAGAAGAGATGGAGTAGCCCTCATAGTCAACAAAAGAGTCCAAAATGCAGTCCTTGGGTGCAGTCTCAAAAATGACAGAATGATCTCTGTTTGTTTCCAAGGCAAACCATTCAATATCACAGTAATCCAAGTCTATGCTTTAACCAGGAAATGCTGAAGAAACTGAAGATGAATGGTTCTTTGATGATCTACAAGACCTTCTAGGACTAACACCAAAAGAAAGATGTTCTTTTCATCATAGGAGACTGGAATGCAAAAGTAAGAAGTCAAGAGATACCTGGAATAACAGGCAAGTTTGGCCTTGGAGTACGAAATGAAGTAGGCAAAGGCTAACAGAGATTGTCAAGAGAACACACTGATCATAGCAAACACCTTCTTCCAACAACACAAGAGAAGACTCTACATGGACATCACCAGATGGTCAATACTGAGATCAGATTGATTATATTCTTTGCAGCCAAAGATGGAGAAGCTCTATACAGTCAGCAAAAACAAGACTGGGAGCTGACTGTGGCTCAGATCATGAACTGCTTATTGGCAAATTCAGACTTAAATTGAAGAAAGTAGGGAAAACCACTAGACCATTCAGATATGACCTAAATCAAATCCCTTACAGTGGAAGTGAGAAGTAGATTCAAGGGATTAGATCTGATAGACAGAGTGCCTGAAGAACTATGGACAGAGGTTCGTGACATTGTACAGGAGGCAGTGACCAAGACCGTCCCCAAGAAAAAGAAATGCAAAAAGGCAAAATGGTTGTCTGAGGAGGCCTTACAAATTGCTGAGAAAAGAAGAGAAGCAAAAGGCAAAGGAGAAAAGGAAAGATATACCCATCTGAATGCAGAGTTCCAGAGAATAGCAAGGAGAGATAAGAAAACCTTCCTCAGTGATCAGCGCAAAGAAATATGCAGAGTACATCATGTGAAATGCTGGGGTAGATAAAGCACAAGCTGGAATCAAGATTGCTGGGAAAAATATCAATAACCTCAGACATGCAGATGACACCATCCTTATGGCAGAAAGCAAAGAAGAACTAAAGAGCCTCTTGATGAAAGTGAAAGAGGAAGTGAAAAAGCTGACTTAAAGCTCAACATTCAAAAAATAAAGATCATGGCATCTGGCCCCAATTACTTCATGGCAAATAGATGGGGAAACAGTAACAGACGTTATTTTCTTGGGCTCCAAAACCACTGCAGATGGTGACTGTAGCCATGAAATTAAAAGATACCTGCTCCTTGGAAGAAAAGCCATGACAAAGCTAGACAGAATATTAAAAAACAGAGACATTACTTTGCTGACAAAGGTCCGCCTAGTCAAAGCTATAGTTTTTTCAGTGAAGAAGTGAAGTGAAGTGAAGTCACTCAGTCGTATCTGACTCTTTGTGACCCTGAGGACTGTAGCCTACCAGGTTCCTCAGTCCATGAGATTCTCTAGGCAAGAATACTGGAGTGGGTTGCCATTTCCTTCTCCAGGGATTGAACCCGGGTCTCTGCATTGCAGGCAGACGCTTTAACCTCTGAGCCACCAGGGAACCCTGGTGGATGTGAGAGTTGGACTGTAAAGAAAGCTGAGTGCCGAAGAATTGATGCTTTTGAACTGTGGTGTTGGAGAAGACTCTTGAGAGTCCCTTGGACTGCAAGGAGATCAAACCAGTCTATCCTGAAGGAAATCAGTCCTGAATATTCATCGGAAGGACTGACTGATGCTGAAGCTAAAACTCCAATACTTTGGCCACCTGATGTGAAGAACTGACTCATTTGAAAAGACCCTTGATGCTGGGAAAGATTGAAGCCAGGAGGAGAAAGGGATGACAGAGGATGAGACGGATGGATGGCATCACTGACTCGATGAACATGAGTTTGAGTAAACTCCGGGAGTTGGTGATGGAAAGGGATGCCCAGCGTGCTGCAGTCTATGGGGGTCGCAAAGAGTCAGACACGACTGAGCAACTGAACTGAACTGAATTGTATGATCTAGCAGTTCTATTCCTATATTTTTATCCAAAGATTTATATACTATACAAGTGTCCATAAAAGCTTTATTCATAATAACAACAACAAAAATGACTAAAATGTCCAGGGATAGGTAAAGGAATACACTCATTGTGATAGTTATATAACAGAATACTGCTGCTGCTGCTAAGTCGCTTCAGTCGTGTCCGACTCTGTGCGACCCCACAGACAGCAGCCCACCGGGCTCCCCCATCCCTGGGATTCTCCAGGCTAAAATACAGGAGTGGGTACTCAGCCATAAAAAGGAACAAACTAGTAATGCAGATACCCACAAGGATGTCTCTCAGAAACATCAGGCTGAACGAAAGAAACCAGACACAAAGGAACATATACTGTCTGATTACTCCTCCAGAGAAGACTAACCTGTGAGGACCAGGGATGGGAAGTGAGGGTTACTAGAGAAAAGCACAGGGAAATTCTGGAGGTAACAGAAAAATTCTATATCTCATTGTAGTGGTGATCACACGGTACACACGTTTTTCAAAGCTCATCAAACTGCTTAAAATGGGTACATTTTATTGTGTGACAATTGCACCTCAATAGTTTGTTTGTTTGTTTCCAGTGAATGTGGGCAAAAGGTTAACAAGCCATTTCCTCTTCTACTTGAGAATTTGACCTTAGGTTAACTGTCTAGCTGTGTCCCCTGGTAACCAGATACAGGTAGAGTGTTAATGATTTAACTAGGGACACTGCTTATGGTAACAATCACCCCTATTGGAAGCTGCGTGTGAACAGGGAGAAACTAGAAATGAACCACGAATGCCTGAGAGAAGCCATAACCCTGAGCTTCCTGGAGGAAAGTGACTCCTGAAGCAGAGCATGTCCCTTGTGGAGACTCTGCAAGCTAGGTCTATGCAACTGTTGCAAGACATATGGCTCTTGTGAAGCATAGGATTTGGAAGCCCTGCCCAGTGCGGATCTCATCCCCTTGTGTGTGGGCTAGCACCTAAGATCCAAACATGTAGTCTTGATGGCTATATAAACTGCTCCATGGGAACCTCCCTGGTGGTGCAGAGACTAAGACTCCATCCTCCCAGCTCAGGGGGCCCGGGTTTGATCCCCGGTCAGGGAACTAGATCCCACATGCAGCACTTAAGGGTTCCCCTGCCTCAACTAAAGATCCCGTGTGCCACAACTGAGACCTGGTGCAGCCAAATAAATAAACAAATAAATACTTTTTAAAAAAGATCACTCCATGATTGCTTTAGAAAAAGATGATGTAGCCCCACTGCTGGCCATCAGTGTTCCCTGCATGTCTGAACAGATGTTTGCAAGGGTGGTCTTTGGTCGTCTTGAAGGTGCGGCTGGATATTTAATAGACTAAGAAGACCCCCTGATGGACATGGCAATGTGTATCTCACAAATGGCCATGAAACATGATGACACATTTACCTCGTAAATTATCAAGGGATTGCAAATCTAGTCCTAAAGCAGTGCCAGGCACAGAGTAAGCACTCAATAGACATTTGTTGACTTGTTGAATGAAATCAAGATTGCAATGAGATACCAGTTAATATCAACTGGGAAAAAAATCAAGAAGTCTGACAATATTGAGTTCTGGAAAAGATATACAGCAACTGGATCACTTCACACTTTGCTGATAAGTAAGTCAAACAGCAAATCAATTTGACATTATCTTGTGAAGTTGGAAACTTTCATTTCTACAACCCAGAATTCTACTCCTAGATATGTCCAAGATAAATTTCTGCACATGTACACCTGAGGACATGTATAAGAAAGTTCACAGTGTCTGTTCATAGTAGCAAACCAAATTTCCACAGACAAGATTATGGATGTAAAACTATTGTATATATCAAAATGAAAGAATGACAGCTACATGGAACAATATTATAACAAATTGTTCTCTGACCACAAAGTAACTAAATTCAAAATTAACAATAATTAAAAGTACATTTGAAACTAAAATATTCTTTGTTGACTGCTCATTGAAGATGTAGTTTCTCACAGGGACATTTCCCAGTTTGGGAAGAACAAATGTGGTGCTGGACTGCCTAGCACAGCCCAGGAGGGCTCAACATTTTGGTATTGACACCACACTGTCCATGTGACAGCTGAGGAAGCCAACACACACACTTTCAAAGGTACAGCCTTCCCCACCACCCACAGCCCAGGATAAAGTCCATGCTTTCTTAGGGGCTTCAGGGCCCTGCGTGGTCTGCCCCTGGTGACTGCCCAGCACCCCCGGGTTCCTCCTCTGCACACCTCAGCTGCACTAAACTGCCTGGACTCCAGGCCTCTGCACCTTCCCCTTCCTGTCCCCAGCCAACAGCCCACTAACCTGGCTCCTTTTGAGAGATGAGATCTTCAGAACTCATTTCTCTGGGATGAGCCCCTGATGACCCACCAGGGCCAGACGGCCTTTGTTCAGTGTCCCCAGTCAAGACCTCGCCTGCCATGTGCTGTCTGCCTGTTGGTCTGTGTGCCCCACTTACTGTAATTTTCCATAATGTATGTGGTGCCACCACAGTCACCTGATGCCCAGCAGGGTACATGGCACACACCTCCATAAGTCTCATCCTTGTTGGGGGGCCTTGTGCATTAGAGAGCACACAGCTCTGTCTGGGTCCAGTGTGGAGGTACGGTGGCAATGGGAGGGCTCCCTCAAGGTGCAGGTGACACCCCCAGGAAAAGGATTAGTCCTCCCACTGGTGATTCTCTCAAGGGGCCTGGGAGAGTGTCCCGGCCGCCCAGAGGAGCACTCCATCCCAGAGACTGTGGGTGGCAGCAGGCAGGATGCTGAGTGCCAGTTCATAGGCTGTGGCTTCCAGGGGCTTGGGAACCACAGAGTCCAGCAGCAGCCCCGCCGTGTCCAACCAGCACAAGAAACGCCACAAGGCTTCTGAGGAAAATGGGGCTAGAAGCAGTACGCAGAAATGTCACCAACGATACACTCAAAAAGTCTTAACAACGTGATAAAAATGACAGCACAGGTTTACTTATGTTACATGGTTAAGAAATACAGGAATACTACAATAAATGTGGGGTTTACCTTGAAGAAGACGTGAAGCCAGTTTACAGAAGTGGGTGGGGGAAAGGTTGTGGCTTGTGGATTATTGTGAAGTGTCTGAAATCGGATGGGAAATTGTAACACAGATGTAGGGGTATGGCTCAGCATGGTGCTGATTGGTGAACTGAAGCAGCTGGCAGATGTCTGAGGTGTGTGTCTTGCACATCTCTAGGTGGTTGTGGTCCATTCAGCTAGGTGCAGTTTTTACTTTCTATTTTCACCTATTTCACATAAACAAAGGAAGTGTGAGACTTCCCGAGAGGTCCAGTGGTGAAGACTCCATGCATCTACTGCAGAGGCCATGGGTTCGATCCCTGGTCAGGGGACTTAGATCCCGCGTGCCACACAGTGCGGCCAAAAAGAGAGAAAAATAAATCTGCCTGTGTTCAAATTGTTCCCAAATATATCAATCATGTTGAAACAAATTCACATTTTCAAAACAAGCATTTTAGCAAAACTGTATTTTTTTAGGATTCCCTCCTATAACCAGATTTTTTCAGTAATACCACAGACTAAGAGATCCAGCTGAACCAAGGGCACTCACCCAAAGGACAGAGGAGCCCTGGTGGGCTATGATCCATAGGGCTGCAAAAAAGTCTGACATGACTTAGAGACTAAATAACAACAACTACATCATAAAATTGTCTCATGACATTCCTCAGGCTGTGGCTCAAGGACCCACACAGGCTGAAGAGGGTCCTGGGATCAGAGTTTCCCACCTGAGGGATGTCGGCCAGAAGCACTGTGGTGGAAGATGCTATGGAGAGAGGGTTGGAGCAGGGAGGATGAACACTGATCAGCCTAAGTAGGTGTCCGTCACCACCACCAAGCAAATGAGCCTAGCTCTAGAAAGGGGCTCAGGTCCCAAATCTGGGACTCCATGGCAGATTCTGAGGAAACTGGTTTGGGAAAGTCTTTACTTCTCATCCACTGCAGAAGGGAAGAGAGAAGAGACATGTTCTTAGGACCAGGCAGTAAGTGTGTTTGTCACTCAGTCGTGTTGGACTCTTTGTGACCCAATGGACTGCAGCCCACCAGGCTCCTCTGTCCTCAGTCTATGAGATTTTCCAGGCAAGGATACTGGACCAGGCACAGGAAGAAGTAGGGGCAAGTGTGCCACCCAGATCCAGGCAGAGCCCAGGTGATGGTGAACAAGCTGACCTCTGGCCCAGAGCCTCACCCAGGGCTCACTTGCAGGCATGGGAGCTGGGGAGGCCTCCAGGCCAAGGGCAAGGAGGCCTGAGTGGCAGATAACATGGATGGCCAATGCCCCTGGGTTGGGCTCTAATCCTGTGTCAATCCCACTATCTGACCCTCAGCTTAGTGACCTTATCAGAGCAGCCTGGTGTGTGCTTGCCAGCCTCAAGTTGCTCCCCTTACAGCAGCTATTCCTCTGCGAGCCCTGAACGTAGGCAGAGGAAGACCCCAAGTGTCCAAAGTCTGTCACCGCAACCAGATGTCGAGCCCTACATGCAGGCCCTGACCTCACCTCTGGGTCATCTGACTTTTAAGACAAACTCACCTCCCAAAGGTGACAGCCCTGCCTGCCGTGACCTCATGGTGTCTCTCCCAGCCAGCCAGCCAAAGGCGAGCGAAGATTTAAACACTGCTCTCCAGATTCAGGCCTAAAACCAGGCGGCCCTGTCCCCTGCCACTTCCCTCCATGCTCACAGAGACTCCTGATGAAAGGCCCCTGATGGTTCTACTCAGATTGGGCTGAGCTGAGGGCTGGGAGCGGATCTGCCTTCAGCTGCAGGGCTGGCCAGGGCCTGTCACAGAGGCACCGGGAGCAGAGATGGACATGGCTCACAGGAGCTGTGCAAGGGCTGTGGAGGCGTGCGGCAACCAGAAGTCGGTGTGTACGAGGAGGTGCAGGTAGGGAGGTGCAAGCAGGCAGGGATGTCTGGACTTTACCCAGAGGCTGAGGAGTGAGGGAGGCCGCAGGGCCAGGCAGGGCCCGTGAACTTGCTCTGCGGGGCTCACTTAGAGCCCCAGAAGCACTGGAAGTGGACCCGAGGACTTAACAGTGACGAGGGTCCTGCAGCCCCAGTCCCAGGTCATATAATCATGTGGACTGTCTATTGAGCTCCTTCTTCCATTCAAAACCCTCCGAGCCTCAGCATCTCACCAGGTGTAAGATCCAAAGTCCCTGTGTTCCCCTCGACACCTCGCCTCTGTCTCTACGTGCCCACCTCTGTCTTCAGGGCTCGTTCCCCTCCACCTTGCAGGCCTGCTGGCTGGTCTTCAAAAGTGCACCACAGCTGCTCGCATGCCCAAGGCCTTCGCACTGGCTGTCCCTCCATCAGGAAGGTTTTGCCCTCAACACCCTCACTTCCTGTCCCACACCCGCCTCCAGTCTCCTCCCAAGAGCTGCCTGTCAGAAAGGCCCTCTGACCTCTCTGCACTGCAGGCCTCATCTCCACCTGCTCAGCCTTCCCCACATCACTCCTCCTCCCGCCCTGCATCACCACCACCTTCACCTCCTTCTCTCAGTCAGCGGCCCACGCGCCTGCCAGCAGGCAGCAGGCTTCTGCTGGGTTCCCTGCAGCGGTGAGAGATGGCAGCGATGCCGGCAGTGGACCAGATAACCGAATGCACGGTCCTGACAGAAGCCTTATGAGACGGCGTCACAAGCCGGCTGACCAGGGGCTGAGGCTTCAGCAGGCCACATGTCCACAGTCACCCCTTACCCTTACTGGCAGGCGGTCCTTGGCTAGGGTCCCCCACCTCCACTCCCCTCTGTCTCCTCTCCCAGGCTCTGAGTGTGCCCACCAGTCAAGGAACAGGGCCAGGGAGCCTGGGGCTCCCCTTCCCGCTCCAGCTTCAGGGTGCCCTTCCCTGGGAAGCTCCTGGCCATGGAAATGGAGCCAGAGAGAGCAGAAGTTCTTTGTTTGTTCCCTGCTATCCCCACAATGTGCCTGGCATCTGGCAGGCCGTCAAGATCTCTGGGCTGATGAGAAAATGCATTTAGCTCTTCCCTTGCGCCAGACACAGCCCTTGCTGTGTTACGCACATCACCTCATTTGGGCCTCACCCAGAAGGGGGAGGAGGTAGCACATCGCCCATCACGACAGATGAAGGGATGGAGGCACCCAGATGGGGGCCGCTGGGGCCACGCGGCCACGCCAAGACCTGACGTGCAATCACTCTGATGCTGCTGACGGCAGGACCTGCGGCGGGCTCCCACGCTGGGGTCTGCAGTAGGTGCAGACATCAACCGAGGGTCAGGGTGAGGAGTGACACAGGTCTGGGCTGAGGCTTTTGGAGTCCGAGGGCCTGAACCCCAACCACACACATCCCCAGCTGCCCAGTCCCCAGCCCCTCCCCTCTGTAACGCTGCCCCACCCTCCTCCTCCTGGCTGCCCTCAGATGATGCTTTGTAAAAGGCAGAGAGGGCCCTACAGGAGATGCTGCCGGGCTCCAGGGCCTGACAGGGCCCTCCTGCCCCTGTCCTTTACAAGGGGTGACGGGATGACCCCCGTTGGTGACCAAGGTCTCATTCCCAGAACACTCTGCCTCTAACTAACACCTGGAGAGGCTTTCCTCTGAGGCTCTCTCCCCAGCTCTGGCTGGCAGGACCCCAGGCTGGCGTGCAGGGTCCCCTGCTCCTCCCAGGCCACTGCCTCCCCAGGCCTCTAGACGCAGGGAAGGGCAGCCGTTCCCTCAGAAACCCAGAGGCTCGTCCTCAGACACTCAGCTAGCACCTGGCCTGCTTCTACCACTAGCCTACGTACTTGCTCCGGCTCTATGGTGGGAATTCTTTGAGAAAAGAGGAAAAAAGTCTGTGTGTTTCTTGAGCACCTATTGTGTTCTGGGGCCTGTCCTGCGCTCAGGGGTGCAGAGCAGTATATGCTGTGACCCTCGTCCTCCCACAACAGCACCTGCCTTCCCCAAGTGGAGCCTGCATCCAACAGAAGGTCAGAAAGACCTCTTGGCAGATGTGCAGAGAGTCTGAGACTGGAGGCAGGAAGAGCAGACCAGAGACTCGCAGCCTGCCCCCAAACCCCAACCTGGACAGCTGGGAAAAGGCAGGAAGCATGGGCTGGTCGTGGGGACCTGGGAAGCCCAGGTGCTTGGAGGGTGGTGCCTCAGTACCTTGCCCAGAGGAGGAGGTGTCTGTACCATCTGCCTGGGGTGGGGGTTGTTAGGACTGTCAGCAGTACTGGAGGGTGATGGTAGTCAGAAGCCAGCTGACCCTGTAGAGCACAGACTGGGTAGATCCCTCCCAGGAGCTCCCCATCAGCACCAGGATGTGACTGCAAGCTCGCAGACCCTGCGGTTAAATAGAACTGAAATGATCACATGGCCGGTATTGCTTGATGTGCGCTGGCCACATGTGACTGACCCCTCCCCACAAGGGGTATGGGAGGTGAAGGGAGTGCAGACAGAGGGCTCCAGGTTAAATAAAGCCCCCTGTTGTTCAACCATCTTCTTGAGAGGATGGCTTTAAAAGGAAGCTTGTTAAACCTACAAAGCATCCTCAGCAAAGACGGGAGCAAAGATCCCTGAGGGCCTCGCCAAGCTGGCACACAGAGCAGAATCTAATGAGGTAAATCTGAATGGGGACAAACTGCAAAAGCCAGTGGCCCAACACCAGAGGGTGTCTGACTCAGCATAAGTGAGTGGGAAAACACTGAAGTTTTGTCTGCAGAGAATTCCTGCTGAGCCCGAGGCGGGTGCGAGTCCCCACAGCACTTCTGTCCTGTGCTCCCTGCAGGCTTGTGCTGCTCTTTGAAGCACAGGAGGCCTAAAGCCTGTTACCTTTCTGACTTACTGATTTCTGGGTGACCTCACCCAGCCGTTTAAAAGCTGATGAACCCCAAATGATATCTTTCTAGCATACACGGCAGGGTCTCCCGTGGGACCGGAGCAGAAGCTTTGCCTTCTTGAATGAACTCCTTGGAGGCTTCAACGGCATCCACTCTCAGCAGCACTTCCAAACCTGATTCGGGGTCTTTGCTCTAAACCTGGTCTTGTTCATTCTTGGTTGGTGTCACCAACGGCCCTAGCACACATACCAGCAACTGTGATCCTGTTCCTGTTCACACCCATGCTGGATACCAGTCCACCCAGTACCCACTGAAATTTTCTCAACCCCATCCACTTCACTCCTTGGCACCACCCGTGTTCAAGCCACCTGCATTACTTGCTTGGGTAACTGTGGCAGCCTCCTTACTGTGTTGGACTCAGCGGCTTTCTCTCCAGTCCATTCCCACACTCCCTTCTTAAAGCCCTTCAAGCTTTCACGAGGCCCTTAGGATGAAGATCAACAGCCCCACGGCCACCAGGCCTAATCACAGTCTGGGCCCTCTGTCCTCCTCAGCACACACAGCAGCTCCCCTCCTCCGGCCCATCACTTCAGCCAGCCTCTTTTGGTCCCTTTCGTGAAGCACACAGACCCAGGGCCTCTGCATGGGCTGTCACGCCTGCTAGAAAGTTCTTCTCCCACCAGAGACTTCCCTCATATCATTTCAATCATCACTTCCTCCGGGAAGGCTGCCCTTAGCTGACTGGGTCTAACCCACCCACCACACCTTCTCCAGGCACCACACATTCATCACAGCAGTAATTTGACATTTATGTGTGATTGTTCGATTCACAGCTGCTCTCCTCTGTACTCAATATGACCAGTAAGGTGGGAATAATGCCTGATTATGACATTGAACCCCTAATTTCTAGAACAATGACCTCCATACAGTTGATGTTATATATACACACATATATATATAAAGAAAGCAGTACTGGTACAAAGGGAAATACAGATGGTATATCAGAATTCTTACATATTAAGAGATTTATTTTAAGGAACTGGCTCACACAATTGGAAATAGCAAGTCCGAAGTCTGCAGAGCAGACCAGCAGACGGGAAACTCAGACAATTTCTAAAACAGTGCTGAGGCACAACTCTTCTTCCCTGGAAAAACCTCAGTTTTCTCTTCTTAAGGCTTTCGAATGATTGCTTTTGGTTGATAAACCCGAGATAAAGCCCACACACATGATTGAGGATAATCTACTTTACTTTAAAGTCAACTTTCATAGCAATAACTAGGCTAGTGTTTGACCAAATTCCTAGGCAGCACCATAGCCCAGCCAAGCTGACCCAGAAAATGTAACCGTCACAGACAGCAAACAAAGCATCAATCCAAGGAGAGGCCAACAGTGAGATAATACTGGAGGTGGAAAAGGCTTGGACATGATAACCTTATTTTCACACGCTGGAGGAAATCCCAGCAGAGATGTTCTATTAAGAGCAGAATACGCCGAGAGGAGATCTCCTCTGAAGAAAGCTCAGCCCTGGTCCCCAGGGCCAGAGAGATTCAGCCAGGATTACAGTCTGGGGTGTCGGAAGAGGGTGGGGGTAGGCCTCCCATTGTGAGGTCCAGGTAGAATGCTCAGCTCAGGCTGACCCCAGTCCTGGCTGATCTTCGACTGCGTCCTCATCCTCACTTTCCTGTCAAGTGTGAGCACTCTGGCTTATAACAAGATGCCACCACCTCCTCCTGTTCAAGAGCAGACACTCGCAGAACCAGTGGAGGTCATGAGGACATGGCCTCACTCCTGCCAAGGTAAGACCTGCGAATTTCTCAGTAGATGGCTCTAAAATGGGGAAGTGCTATAAGGACTCAGAAATATGCGTTCTTAGAAACTGATGAGGAAGGCAGTCTTGGGTTCTTGAAGAATAATAAGAAAATTCAAGAATCCGGAAAAGAGCAGGCACAGGAGGGGCACCGCAGGAGAATTTGGAATAGGGGAGCTGAGTCAACAGAAACGGAAACCAAGCTTCAGGGAGCCGAGCCCCTGGGCCAGCCGCCAGAGAAAGGCTCTGAGCACCTGGGGCTAGAAGAAAGCATAGCCCGGTCTCCAGGTGTCCAAGATAGAATTTCATCTGGAGGAGGCTGACAACTAAATCCAAGATCCCCAGGAAAAGGCACCCTCTCCAGGAAGGAAGGTGACAAGTTTTCATTCAACAAATGTTCACTGGTCATCTACCTTCACGACACCTGGCCCTTTGCTGGATGCTGGCGAGTCACACAGTCCTTGCCCTTGATGTGAAGTAAGTGAAACAGGCTAAAGAGCATAGGCCCAGGCAAGTGCTGTGACAAAGGACATGTCCATGGGGACAGCCTAGAGGGCGGGACTGGGAAACTCCACAGAGGAGGCACCTTGAGAGGAAAGCTAGCTGGACAGGGAAGGGGTGGAACATTTGAGGCTGCAGGGGGCCAGCTCATAGGCCTGGAGGCATGGAGAGCTGAGCCTGTTAGAGCAAAGAGAGCACGGAGGAGGCGCAGCCTCTGACCTCACAATACCCAGGCCCACTGGGCCAGCCTTGCGACTTGCAAACTCTGGTGCCCTCCTCCAGCCCGGGGCGAGGCCCGAGGCCCTGGGCAGCCTCAAGGTGCAGCGTCCTCCTGAGGGCCACACCCTTCCCGCTGTCCTGGGGCATGTCTTTACTCACCAATTATGAGGGGCTTCGGCATCAGATCGAGAGGCTGGTGCGGGAAAATGAGGAACTGAAGAAGCTGGTGCGGCTCATTCGGGAGAATTACGAGCTCAAGTCAGCGATCAAGACACAGGCGGGCGGCCTGGGCATCAGCGGGTTCAACAGTGGGCTCAGTGAGGCGGCGGCCAGTGCTTCTCCACATCAGGGTAACTGCAAGAGGCTGAGTTCAAGAAAAGTAGGGAGGGAAGGGTGAGACCACAACCACAAGGGAAGGAGTCTGTGTGTTCAGGTCTGGGGAGAAGGGCGTAGACAGCAACAAACATGGGGTCAGCAGGCCCCCTGGTGAGGGGGGGGTGAGGACACAGGACAGTCAAGATAAAAGGACAAAACTAGGTGCCAGCCCCGTTCGCCTGACAGCAAGAACCCTTGCCCGAACCCTCCCCTCAGGTGAACTTGCAAGCAGCTCAACAGACTGAACTTTCCAGCCCTGAAACCCAAACATGCTGCCTCACTGGACCCGACATAGCATCCACCCTCAGCTTCTCCACCCCGCCCCTCCACCCTCCCCTCTGTCCCTCCCTCAGCACTCCAGGCCTCTCCCCCGTTCCTCTCCACTCAGATGTGACCAGAAGGCAACTAGCCACCTGAGTCCAAAAGCCAAGCAGAGAAATCAGAACTGAGGCTTGAGGTTGAAAATCACTAATGCGTGACACCCCTGGGGCTGGAGAGGATATTGAAAGTGGGGTGAGACAGAAAAACTGGCAAAGAAGTTAGAGGTGTTTGCAGAAAAGCAGTTCAAGTGATGACCTTCAAGGCTAGGCCTGGAGCTTAGGGACTGGGCCAGAAGGGTGTTCAGAGGCCAGGAAGCCAGCGAGGCTTCACAGCTGACTGTGGGGATGGCAAAAAGGGATGCACCAGAAGAACAGAAAGCTGTGGACACAGAATGGCTGGTATTGAAGCAATCAGAGAGAACTTCCCAGGGCATGGCAATAGGCTGTCAGAGCATGCTGGTAAGGAGCTGACGAAACGCCTTCGCATTTGTTATATCCACATCCTCTCCCTGTCTACAATGTCATTTCTGTCCTGGAGAAGGCTGTGTGTCTTCTTCGCAGGTGCACTTCTGCACCCACATTTGGCGCCCATTGCACCCCTGTGGAGACCCCCCAATCCATCAAAGGCTCTGCTCCTTGCCATCCTGCTACCCCCACCTCCACTCTGCTCATCAACAGGTGTGAGGCCAGCTCCCTTCACTGAAAGAGGACTCCGGTCTTTCAGTCTCTACCACTTAAGGCTCTATAGCTCTGCAGTGGACCTTGACACTCCGCTGTTCTAGAAAGGTGGCTTCCTAGGTGCCGCATCCTTCTCAAACTCTGCGTGCCACTTGGTTTTTTGGCCGTGCGAGGTATGTAGGATCTTAGCTCCCTGACCAAGGTTCGAAATCGAACTCATGTCCCCTGCACTGGAAGGCAAAGTCTTAACCACTGAACTGCCAGGGAAGTCGCTGCATGGCACTTGGGACTGATAACCCTTCTCTTTCTGAGTTCCAAGAACACCTTCAGCTGGGTCATCCTCCCCCATCTCAACTCCTAGTCTGGTTCAGGTCCTTCCCTCCAGCCAGCCTGCCCACCTGGGCTTTTCTCTCCACCAGAAGTGGTAATCTGGAGAAGGCAATGGCACCCCACTCCAGCACTCTTGCCTGGAAAATCCCATGGACAGAGGAGCCTGGTGGGCTGCAGTCCATGNATGTGTCTTCCATCCCTGGGTCAGGAAGATCCCCTGAAGAAGGAAATGGCAACACACTCCAGTATTCTTGCCTGGGAAACCCCATGGACAGAGGCGCATGGGAGGCTATAGCTGTCTCTTATACACATCTTAGATGTGTATAAGAGACAGGGACACGACTGAGCGACTTCACTTTCACTTTTCACTTTCATCTACTGTAGAAAGAAATGGCAACCCACTCCAGTGTTCTTGCCTGGAGAATCCCAGGGACGGGGGAGCCTGGTGGGCTGCAGTCCATGGGGTCTCAAAGAGTAGGACATGACTGAGAAACTTCACTTTCACTTTAAACTTTCATCCATTGGAGAAGAAATGGCAACCCACTCCAGTGTTCTTGCCTGGAGAATCCCAGGGACAGGGGAGCCTGGTGGGCTGCAGTCCATGGGGTCTCAAAGAGTAGGACATGACTGAGAAACTTCACTTTCACTTTAAACTTTCATCCATTGGAGAAGAAATGGCAACCCACTCCAGTGTTCTTGCCTGGAGAATCCCAGGGACAGGGGAGCCTGGTGGGCTGCAGTCCATGGGGTCTCAAAGAGTAGGACATGACTGAGAAACTTCACTTTCACTTTAAACTTTCATCCATTGGAGAAGAAATGGCAACCCACTCCAGTGTTCTTGCCTGGAGAATCCCAGGGACAGGGGAGCCTGGTGGGCTGCAGTCCATGGGGTCTCAAAGAGTAGGACATGACTGAGAAACTTCACTTTCACTTTAAACTTTCATCCATTGGAGAAGAAATGGCAACCCACTCCAGTGTTCTTGCCTGGAGAATCCCAGGGACAGGGGAGCCTGGTGGGCTGCAGTCCATGGGGTCTCAAAGAGTAGGACATGACTGAGAAACTTCACTTTCACTTTAAACTTTCATCCATTGGAGAAGAAATGGCAACCCACTCCAGTGTTCTTGCCTGGAGAATCCCAGGGACAGGGGAGCCTGGTGGGCTGCAGTCCATGGGGTCTCAAAGAGTAGGACATGACTGAGAAACTTCACTTTCACTTTAAACTTTCATCCATTGGAGAAGAAATGGCAACCCACTCCAGTGTTCTTGCCTGGAGAATCCCAGGGACAGGGGAGCCTGGTGGGCTGCAGTCCATGGGGTCTCAAAGAGTAGGACATGACTGAGAAACTTCACTTTCACTTTAAACTTTCATCCATTGGAGAAGAAATGGCAACCCACTCCAGTGTTCTTGCCTGGAGAATCCCAGGGACAGGGGAGCCTGGTGGGCTGCAGTCCATGGGGTCTCAAAGAGTAGGACACAACTGAGCAACTTCACTTTCACTTTTCACTTTCATGCATTGGAGAAGGAAATGGCAACCCACTCCAGTGTTCTTGCCTGGAGAATCCCAGGGACAGGGGAGCCTGGTAGGCTGCTGTCTATGGGGCTGCACAGAATTGGACATGACTAAAGCGACTTAGCAGCAGCAGCAGCACCAGAAGTGGTAATCAGGCCAAGGAGTCCCTGGAACTCAGCTCACTCTAAAATAGGCATGCTTCTTGACCTTTTGACCTGAGGCTATTCCCCTCAGGTCTGGGCTCCTTCCCCTACAGTCCAGTTCCAGTTGGAAGCTGCCTCCCCCTGCTTTCTGCCCACTGCGTTTCCCACCTCCCAGCCTGGCTGTGATCTGGAACTGGGCTTCACAGTCCTCCCTTACTGGTCACAAGCACAGAGTTCTCTCTCCTCTGAAAGGGTCTACTTCCATGATTCTGAGACAACAGAGCAACAAAAATGATATGCTCGGGAAGATAGAATATTTAAGAAATGTTACACTTCAATAGAATGGGAAAGACTAGAGATCTCTTCAAGAAAATTAGAGATACCAAGGAAACATTTCATGCAAAGATGGGCACAATAAAGGACAGGAACAGTATGGACCTAACAGGAGCAGAAGATATTAAGAAGAGGTGGCAAGAATACACAGAAGAACCATACAAAAAAAGTTCTTCATGACCCAGATAATCACGATGGTGTGATCACTCACCTGGAGCCAGACATCCTGGAATGTGAAGTCAAGTGGGCCTTAGAAAGCATCACCATGAACAAAGCTAGTGGAGGTGATGGAATTCCAGTTGAGCTATCTCAAATCCTAAAAGATGATGCTCTAAAAGTGTTGCACTCAATATGCCAGCAAATTTAGAAAACTCAGTAGTGGCCACAGGACTGGAAAAGTTCTGCCTTTCATTACAATCCCAAAGAAAGGCAATGCCAAAGAAGGCTCAAACTACCACACAATTGCACTTATCTCACATGCTAGAAGGCAATGGAAACCCACTCCAGTACTCCTGCCTGGAAAATCCCATGGATGGAGGAGCCTAGTAGGCTGCAGTCCATGGGGTCGCTAGGAGTCGGACACGACTGAGCGACTTTCACTTTCACTTCTCACTTTCATGCATTGGAGAAGAAACTGGCAACCCACTCCAGTGTTCTTGCCTGGAGAATCCCAAGGATGAGGGAGCCTGGTAGGCTGCCGTCCATGAGGTCACAGAGTCGGACACGACTGAAGTGACTTAGCAGCAGTAGCAGCACATGCTAGTAATGCTCAAAATTCTCCAAGCCAGGCTTCAACAGAATGTGAACCATGAACTCCCAGATGTTCAAGCTGGTTTTAGAAAAGGTAGAGGAACCAGAGATCAAATTGCCAACATGCACTGGATTATCAAAAAAGCAAGAGAGTTCCAAAAAAAAAACTACTTCTGCTTTATTGACTATGCCAAAGCCTTTGACTGTGTGGATCACAACAAACTGTGGAAAATTCTTAAAGAAATGGAAATACCAGACCACAGGACCCGCCTCCTGAGAAATCTGTATGCAGGTCAAGAAGCAACAGTTAGAACTGGATATGGAACAACATTCTGGTTCCAAATTGGGAAAGGAATACGTCAAGGCTGTGTATTATCACCCTGCTTATTTAATTTATATACTGGGTGTTCATTGGAAGGACTGATGTTGAAGCTGAAACTCCAATACTTTGGCCACCTGATGCGAAGAACTGACTCATTGGAAAAGACCCGGATGCTGGGGAAGATTGAGGACAAGAGGAGAAGGGGATGACAGAGGATGAAATGGTTGGATGGCATTGCCAACTCAATGGACACGGGTTTGGGTGGACTCCGGAAGTTGGTGATGGACAGGGAGGCCTGGTGTGCTGCGGTTCATGGGGTCGCAAAGAGTCAAACATGACTGAGCAACTGAATCGAACTGAACTGAACAGAGTACATCATGAGAAATACTGGACTGGATGAAGCACATACTAGAATCAAGATTGTCTGGAGAAATATCAATAATTCAGATATACAGATGACACCACCCTTATGGCAGGAAGCAAAGAAGAACTAAAGAGCCTCTTGATGAAAGAGAAAGAGGAAAATGAAAAAGTTGGCTTAAAATTCAACATTCAGAAAACTAAGATCATGGCATCTGGTCCCATCACTTCATGGCAAATAGATGGGGAAATAATGGAAACAGAGACAGACTTTATTTTCATGGGCTCCAAAATCACTGCAGATGGTGACTGCAACCATGAAATTAAAAGATGCTTGCTCCTTGGAAGAAAAGTTATGACCAACCTAGATAACATACTAAAAAGCAGAGACATTACTTTGCCATCAAAGGTCCGTCTAGTCAAAGCTATGGTTTTTTCAATAGTCACGTTCACATATGGATGTGAATTGGACCATAAAGAAAGCTGAGCATGGAAGAATTGATGCTTTTGAACTGTGATGTTGAAGAGTCCCTTGGACTGTAAGATCCAACCAGTCAATTCTAAAGGAAATCAGTCCTAAATATTCATTGAAAGGACTGATGCTAAAGCTGAAACTCCAATACTTTGGCCCCCCATGTGAAGAACTGACTCATTTGAAAAGACCCTGATGCTGGGAAAGATCAAAGGGAGGAGGAGAAGGGGACAACAGAGGATGAGATGGTTGGATGGCATCACCGACTCAATGGACATGAGTTTGAGTAGGTTCCTGGAGTTGGTGATGGACAAGGAAGCCTGGCATGCTTTAGTCCCTGGGGGTCACAGAGTCAGACACGACTGAGCGACTGAACTGAACTGAACACTTGAAGAAATTAGACTGTGATTCCCAACTCCCAAGCTAACCAAGCAAGCCTTCTCCTTTTAGGTTTGGTTCTTGAGGGAATTCTTGTACCACTTTTGCTCTCCCACTCTGAAGGGTCAAGCTTGGAGGGTTAGGAAAAGATTTCTGGTGACAAGCCCAGACAGCCAGCCCTGAAAGGGGAAAGGGACATTTCAGAGAGAAGCACTGTCTGTGCAAAGGCCTGGGCCAAAGGTTTGCAGGAGTGAGAAATAGATTGTGTGGTTAAAGCCTGTGGTGTGCATGGTGTTTAGTGTGTGGGTGTGGGTATGGAGTGGGGGGTGTGTGTGAGCATGTGAACATCGTGTTAGTGTATATGACCCATGAGTGTATAATGTGATGTGTGTATGGAGTGTGTGGTATAGGTGGGTAAGTGACTAATGTGTAACATGTGTGCCTTGGGTGTGTGTGTGTTGTATAGCATGAAAAAAGGTGTGCATGTGTGAATGTGTGAGTGTAGTATGTGTGGCGTATGTGTGGTGTATGTGTCTTGTGAGTTGCTATGTGTATAGTATGTGGATAATCATATACTTTGATAGAATAGAATAGTATCTGTAAGTATGTTTGTGAATGTGTGTTTTAGTGTGGGACATGTATGAGTGTGTGGTGTGTGGGTATTAGAGTGTGTTTATGCTATGTGTGCTAGTGTGAGGTGTGTGTGTACTGCTTGCAATTGTGAGTGTACTTGAGGGGGTTGGGGTCAGTGAAAGGTGCTGATGCAGTCAGAGGCCAGCAGGGCTCAGATGCTGAGGACTGCGAATGACATACTGAGGAGCTTGGACTTGCTCCCAAGGCAATGAGCAGACTCTGGCAGGTTCCTACAAGGAGTAATCATATTTATGCTTCAGAAAGACCATTCCCACTGCTGTGGGGAAATGGAGTCAAAGGAGATAAGAGTAAGGTAGGGAAATCAATTAGACTACAGCTCTTGAGTCATCCACATAGAAGATGATGGTGTGAACTAGCAGTGGAGAGAGACTGATTCAAGTGACTTCGTAGGAAAATGAACAGCTTAGATGTGAGAGATGAGAGTCCAGAATGTGTCTGTGTGGCTGAGGGGACTGAGGGCATCACTTCCTGGAACCGCAGAGCCCTCCACTCCCACAGCGGCTGGGGCAGATCTCTGCAGCTGCCTCAGTGGATCTTCAGCCACTCACCTCCCCACGCTGCCTGTTCCCCCTGCCCTTTCCTTGTGTTTGGCCTTCCTCATAGAGTCAGGCTCTTAGTCTCAATATGGTTTATGAACTTGACCTTTGATTCCTCTTTCTGGGCTTATCTTCTCTTGTGCACAGCACAACCTCCTAAACCCTCCAGTCTAGTCCTCTGACCTTTCTCCCATTATGAGGAACACAGGGTCAGCTTGGGCTTGTGGGTGCCCACAGCATGTGTGCCAGGCCCCTCATGGTGCAGGACAGAGCCCAGGTGGAAGAGAAGGGGTGTAGGATAAGGTCCAGGGGTCAGGAGGCAGCTCTCCCCAAGCCACCTCATTCTGGCACAGAACCCCAGGGAGTACAAGAGTCTTATCAAATCTGACCTTCCAGGTTGTCACAGAGCTTTATTTTTCAAGTAAGCAGATAGAACATAATTTAATATTTTGTTCGCTTGATTGATAACTTTTAACTATTTTATCATATTATATAAAAGCCTCCATTAGTGCTTTCGATGAGGATGAGTCTGGGAGAAGGATGTCCAGTCTTGGGGAAAGAGAATAAGTTGTATTTTGCTCTAAGATATTCTCATGACACCCACCTGGAGCATCTAGGAGGCAGTGGAGATATGAACCCGAGGCTCGAAGGAGAAGTCAGGGCTAGAGAGAAAAGATCCAAGAGTCATTGATAACTGAAGTCACAAGAAGGGGTGAGACTATTTGCGAAGACAGAGGAATAGTAAGAAGAGGTCGCGAGAACAAGTCTTGAGTCAGGACAGGAAGAGAAGCTGGCAAAGGAGCATTCAGACAAGGGAAACCTTGAAGATATAATGTCACCATTATGCCAAGAGACAGCTTCAAAGGGGACAGAATTGTCAACAAAGTAAAGGCTACCTGAGAGGTCAGGCAAGAAAAGTGCTAATGGTTTGGCATTATTAACCTTGACTAGAGTGACTTCAACCCCATTGTAAGTAGGAAAGCCCCACCAAGTGAGGTGATGAGTGAATGAGAAAATGGAGAGAATAGATGGTTGACACTTAGTTCAAGAAGTAGGGTTTGGAGGGGCACTAGCTGTAGAGGGACCTGGAGTCCAGAGCTGCTTTTCCTGACGGCAGAGACCTGAGTTTATTTCTATGTAAAGGGAAGATACGAAAGAAAAAAGGGATACTTTCTAGAGCAGAGCTGCCTTAACTGAAGGAAGAACATCTCTTCCCCTGTCTGAGAAGGGAAGGAGGAAGGAAAGGGGCATGAGAATGCCAGGTGGGAAGCTAAAGAAACTCCAGAACCATGGCTTTAATTTTCTCTGTAAAACTTTCATTCTCTGAGAGCAATGGTGGAGAGAAAAGGATGAGGAAAGTCTGAAATGAAGTGAAAATGGCAGAAGGAACTGAATGGAGAACCTGGGAGGTGTGTAATGGGCCCAAATGATGCTGACATAATAGATTTTACAGGCAGCAGCCACCAACCTTCTCCAGCAGGATTTGATGGGTAGGGCAGGGCAGACACAGGAAAGCAGGCAGGCAGAGCAAAGGGCCTCTCAGCAAGAGTTCGGGCACATCAGAGAAGGAAGTGGGCACCAGCTGGGCTGTCAGATAGATGAAAATAAAGAGACCAGGGTACTAGAGATCTAGAGGCTGGCAGGGATCTTGCAAGCAAGGCAGAAGGTACAACTTTGTGGGCAGACTGGGCAACCTGAGTGACAGGAAATCAGTAAACTATTGGCTACGGGCTGAGTTAACTTCACAGGGAAGAAAGGCCAAGAGATTTAGGCCTTGGCCTTGTGAACGTGGCAGGTGGGAGGTGAGCCAGGATGGGATTAAGACTGCAGGGCCTCATGCTCCTGAGGGCTCAGGGACTGTGCCAGGATGTCTCGAAGACTGAAGATGGATGGAAATTCAGTGCATTTGGAGCAAAGAGGAAATGAAGACTACACTGAGGGCTCCAGTCACTAAAACAGTGACTGCGCGCCAGAGTGGTTGCTCCTTACAGAGGTGGTCAGGACAGGGCAGGTGGTCAGGCTAGGAAGGGCTCTCAGAGCAGGAGGGCTTCTGTTGCTCTTTCTGTCGGGCACCCCCCCC
>SJYX01017030.1:160630-172039 GCA_006410675.1 Oreotragus oreotragus
CCCCCACTCCCCACCACGAACCTCATCTTCCCCGGCTTCAGTCATCGACACCCGTGGTCCACGCGGCCCAGAGCAGTCTCGGAAAAGCGTCCTGGAGTTGGAGCGGAAGCTAGCCCACCGCAAGAGCAGTAAGTTCCCTGACAGCTCTCGAGGTCAGCACGAGGCTGGGGTCCCCTCTGCTGCCCATGGAGACCTCCCAGGCACCCCCTGGGCTGCTGGCCACAGCTACTGATCACTCTGTCCACCCCTGCTGTCCTCAGAGTCAAAGCAGCTGGCTTGGGAGAGGCTGGTGGGGGAGATCGCCTTCCAGCTGGACCGCAGAATCCTGTCCAGCATCTTCCCCGAGCGCGTGAGGCTCTACGGCTTCACAGTCTCCAACATTCCGGAGAAGATCATCCAGGTGTGTCCCGCCCATCCCCACTGGCCACCGGAGGGCCTGTCTGCCACTGCAGGGCTGAGGAGCTTGCTGGCTCTCAACGGGCTTCTGGGGGCCAGCCAGGCAGAGCACAGCAGAATCTGAGGGCTCCCAGGGGTGCAGGAAGCCTAGTGCTCAGTCCAGTGGCTAGCAGGTGTCCAGGGCGCCCGGTCGCAGGGGTCTGTGTCCCAGCCCCATGCGTGGGAGGGCTTCCCAAAGAGCAGAGCAGCGAGGGCCCCTGCAGAATCAGATGTGTGCTCCCGGCCTTCTCACTGCTGTGGCCTCTGGATCTCCGAGCCCTGCTCCCAAGGGCCCTTCCCCAGGCTGGCAGACCCGAGGCCTCAGCCTTCTTCCTTGCGGGGTCTGAGTCCTCAAGGGTCACAGGTGGACACCGGGGAGGCCAGTTTCGGAGCCTCTGAGCAGCTGGCAGCCTGGTGGCCATTAAGGTTGGGCTAATTTCAGTGCATTCCCAGCCTGCTGTCCACTGAGCCCACTACCCCGGAGGGACGTGGAGGACGGTGCTTCCCAAACGAGTCTGGGCGCTTCTTGCCGCCACCGTGTACTAGGCGCTGACGAATGGGAGCCTGCGGGTGGAAGGGCGTGGGCTGGACACCTTGAGGCCCTGCCCCCAAGAATGAGCGAAGGCTCGCCCTTCCCAACGCCCAGCGGGTGAGGGCGGCGATCTCGCACAGGAGTAGGGGGCGCGAGGGTGGGCGTGGCAGCCTCTGCCTCGGGCCTTACTCCTCCGTGGAGGGGCTGTCGGCCTGAGTCTGAGTGGGCAGAAATGACGTTCTGTTACAGTGGACTCATCGGTTCCGCGGGTTGCATTTGCCTTCTCCGTTTGTTCAGGTGTCCTTTTAGGTTTTTAATTTCACCGTGGCCAGAATTATCTGCCTTTTCCTTTATCTGTGCTTTTCAAGTCTTAAGACTGGAGCTGCCAGCCCCTCCTCAGTCCCCTCTTCCAATCCACGTGTGTGGGCTCCGGTCCTCCCTTCCAGCCCTGCCATAAACCGATGTCCTAATCCACCTGCAGAGGGAGCCTGGGCATTCTTCTTCCAGACTGTAGTAGCTCCTCTTGGCCCTTTGCTCTTCAATAAGAATTTCAGGGTCTGTCAAGTTCTAAGAAAAACCTAGTTCAAATGTTTAGGTTTTCATTGGTTTACAGGTTGAGCTGGGGACATTTCCCATCTTTGCCCTGTTGATATCCTTGTGTTGCTGGTGTCAGCAAGGCCCACGTTGCTAACGTGTTGCTAACGTCCGGTTTAACAACCCTTGACCTGTCTTGGCAGCTAAAATTCAGACTTAAATTGAAGAAAGTAGTGAAAACCACTAGGCCATTCAGGTATGACCTAAGTCAAATCCCTTATGATTATACAGTAACGGTGACAAATAGATTCAAGGGATGAGATCTGATAGACAGAGAGTGCCTGAACAACTATGAACAGAGGTTCGTAACACTGTACAGGAGGCAGTGACCGAGACCATTCCCAAGAAAAAAAAATGCAAAAAGGCAAAATGGTTCTGAGGAGGCCTTAGAAATAGCTGAGAAAACAAGCAAAAGGCAAAAGAGAAAAGGAAAGACATACTCATCTGAATGCAGAGTTTGAGAGAATAGCAAGGAAAGATGAGAAATCCTTCCTCAGTGATCAATACAAAGAAATAGAGGAAAATAGAATGGAAAAGACGAGATCTCAAGAAAATTAGAGATACCAAGGGAATATTTCATACAAAGATGGGCTCAATAAAGGACAGAAACAGTATGGACCTAACAGAAGCAGAAGATGTTAAGAGGTGGCAAGAATACACAGAAGAACTGTACAAAAAAGATCTTAATGATCCAGATAACCACAATGGTGTGATCACTCACCTGGAGCCAGACATTCTGGGGTGCAAAGTCAAGTGGGCTTTAGGAACCATCACTAGGAACAAAGCTTGTGGAGGTGACAGAATTCCAGCTGAGCTATTTTAAATACTTGAGTATTTAAATGATACTGTGGAAGTGCTGCACTCAATATGCCAGCAAATTTGGAAAACTCAGCAGTGGCCACCAGACTGGAACAGGTCAGTTTTCTTTCCAGTCCCAAAGAAAGGCAATGCCAAAGAATGCTTAAACTACCACACAATTGCACGCATCTCACACGCTAGCAAAGTAGTGCTAAAATTCTCCAAGCCAGCTTCAACAGCTCCTGAACCAAGAACTTCCAGATGTTCAAGCTGGATTTAGAAAAGGCAGAGGAACCAGAGATCAAATTGCCAACATCCACTGGATCATAGGAAAAGCAAGAGAGTTCTAGAAAAAATCTACTTCTGCTTCATCGACTAGGCTAAAGCCTTTGACAGTGTGGATCACAACAAACTGTGGAAAATTGTTAAAGAGATGAGAATACCAGACTATCTTACCTGCCTCCTGAGAAATCTGTATGCAGCTCAAGAAGCAACAATTAGAACTGGACATGGAACAATGGACTGGTTCCTAATTGGGAAAGGAGTATATCAAGGCTATATATTGTCACCCGGCTTATTTAACTTACGTGCAGAGTACATCATGCAAAATGCCAGGCTGGATGAAGCACAAGCTGGAATCAAGATTGCTGGGAGAAATATCAATAACTTCAGATATGCAGATGACACCACCCTTGTGGTAGAAAGTGAAGAGGAACTAAAGAGCTTCTTGATGAAAGTGAAACAGGAGAGTGGAAAAGCTGCCTTCAGTTCACTCGCTCAGTTGTGTCTAACTCTTTGGGACCCCCATGGAGTGCAGCATGCCAGGCTTCCCTGTCCATCACCAACTCCCGGAGCTTGCTCAAAGCTGGCTTAAAACTCAACACTCAAAAAACACAGATCATGGCATCCGGTCCCATCACTTCATGGCAAATAGATGGGGAAACAATGGAAACAGCGACAGACTTTATTTTCTTGGGCTCCAAAGTCATGGAAGATGGTGCCTGGAGCTATGAAATTAAAAGACGCTTGCTCCTTGGAAGAAAAGCTATGACCAATCTAGACAGCATATTAAAAAGCAGAGACGTTACTTTGCTGACAAATTTGCGAATAATCAAAGCTATGGTTTTTGCAGTAGTCATGTATAGATGTGAGAGTTGGACCATAAAGAAGGCTGAGTGCCAAAGAATTGATGCTTTTGAACTATGGTGTTGGAGAAGACTCTTGAGAGTCCCTTGGACAGCAAGGAGGTCCAACCAGTCAATCCTAAAGGAAATCAGTCCTGAATACTCACTGGAAGGACTAATGCTGAAGCTGAAACTCCAATACATTGGCCACCTGACTCAAAGAACCGACTCACTGGAAAAGACCTTGATGCTGGGAAAGACTGAAGGCAGAAGGGGACAACAGGGGATGAGATGGTTGGATGGCATCCCTGACTCGATGGACATGAGTTTGAGCAAGCTCCGGGAGATGGTGATGGACAGGGAAGCCTGGTGTGCTGCAGTCCATGGGGTTGCAAAAAATGGGACTCGACTGAGCGACTGAACTGAACTGACCTGTCCTGGACCACAGCCACCACTCCTGCTGTGTCATGGGTGCAGGCATGGCGGCTATTCAAAAAAGGGCACATGACACAGAGAAGCACAATATTTATGTCTCTAAAATGCTGCATCTGATATCTAGTTGGCAAAGATTACATTAAATTGTAAGGTAAAGTCTAGTTGCCCATGTAGATTAGACATCAGACTGTGGAAAGAGGTTTTTAGTTGTTTGAAACTCCCCATTTAAATGAAAATAAGCTTGGCCTTTCAATGCCTGGGCTGTGCAAGTCCTCCCCTTCCCCACTCTTCTCCCTGCCTGATGTTTCTGCTTATACTGGGCAATAGTCACAGCCCTAAATACACCTCCCCAGAGAAGAGGCAAGAAGAGGAGGCAGAATGTCTGTAAGGCAATTTTTCAGTGTTTAAGAAAGTCAATAGTTCCTCTAGCCTCCACCTTGCCGGCCTCCAGCAGATGGAGCCAGATGGAACCCAGGTCAGGAAGACAGGCCTGTCCCAGTGTTGCAAGGTGGCTCAGGGTTGCCCCTGCCAGAAGTCAGAGGTCACTTTGGCTGAACCCTAACATGAGCCTGGTGCTCCGCTCACACAACCACCCAGGGAGGGGCAGTCAGGGAACTAACTGTAGAAGGCGATGCTTGAGCGGACTGGGTGACCCTAGCAGGTGGCATCTAGGGAAACGCGGGCAGAGGGTGAGCAGGGCCAGATGGGGGCCTTGAGGGTCAGCCCTGGCCCTGGAGCTGGAGCAGCGGGAACCACACGGGGGCTCGAGCAGGGCAACACCCAACTAACTCCGTGCACTGCCAACCCACTGTTTCATGGGCCTGGGGGCAGCGGTACCAGCGACAGGTACAGAATTTGCAGGACCAAGTGCACAGGAAGACACAGCACTCCTTGTTCAAAAATTAAGAACCTCGAGATTGCTTCAGCAGAACTTCAAGCTGAGGGCACCAGAAGGCAGTGGAGAGAGGGGATGTGCAGGCCCAGCCCGGCAGGGACAAAGTAGGTGAAGACCGACCTCAGGCCCAGACGCCAGAGCCGGCACCCGAGTGACAGCAGTGCTGGGACTCAGGGCCTCGGCTCTGGGCCCGGGGTTGTCAGCACATCATGAGGGCTGGAAGGGACCCCCGCAGGGTGTGGGCACAGGATGCTAAGGATGGGGTGTTGGGACAGGGGGCCTGGAGAAAGCCTGAGAAGTAGGAGGGCCAGACACAGGAGGAGGCCTGGGAAAGACCCTGGGTCACGTCTTCCTGGTCAGGCAACCCTGGGGGTTTGGGGAGTTCCCCTGATGTCTCATCACCAGCAGCCACGCCCTCCATCCTCTGCTGCTTGTGGCCCCAGCTCAGTCCGATTCCAGGTGGTGGATGGAGCTGGTGCTGAGGCCACTGGAAGCTCTGAGCTCAGGCTCAGCCCACAGGGTTCCCCTACCTGTTCCCTAGAGGTGCCTCAGCCAGGGCCTCCAAGACACCTCCCTGCAGGTCTCTCCCTCCAACCGTGATCCTGATGGAACCACACCCCCGCAAACTCCTTTGCCCCCATGTGCTTGCCTGCTTTTGGGCCAGGGTGGAGCCAAGGGTCCCTGACCATTGCTGTCCCCTCAGGCCTCCCTGAACCCCAGCGACCACAAGCTGGATGAGGAGCTGTGCCAGACGCTCACACAGCGCTACGTGAGCATCATGAACCGGCTGCAGAGCTTGGGCTACAACGGGCGGGTGCACCCAGCACTGACGGAGCAGCTGGTGAACGCTTACGGCATCCTGCGGGAGCGGCCGGAGCTGGCCGCCTCCGAGGGCGGCTCCTACACAGTGGACTTCCTTCAGCGCGTGCTGGTGGAGACCGTGCACCCCAGCATGCTCACTGACGCGCTGCTGCTGCTCTCCTGCCTCAGCCAGCTAGCCCACGATGACGGCAAGCTCATGTTCATCTGGTGACCCCACCATTAAAGCTTCCCTTGGACGCTGGCCGCTGGGCCCGGGCCGGTACTCCTGGGTGGTGCCACCTCTTCTGGGGCCCTTCTGTCCTGAGGGCCAGAAGCCCTCAGGGCCCCTGGAGAGAGCCCCAAGACCAAATTTCAGCAGCTGTCATGCTGAGGGGGTGTTCCAGAGGCCCCACATCTCCCCTCACATGGCCTGAGGCCTGGAGTGTCCAGAGAGGGAAGCAAGAAGGAGCCGAGCTAGCAGGGGGTGTGTGGGTGTGCCCGCAGCCCTGGCCACCTGCTGGCGGCCAGGTGAGGCCTGGACCCAGAGCAGAAGGCAGAGTGGGCTCCAGAGGAGGCTGTGGGCACAGGAGCGCCTCCCTCTGCACTAGGCAGGGGCAAGGAGGGTGGGGACATGTTTTCAGGACCCTCATCAAGGGCAGGGGGACAGTAAAGGGACAGGAGCCAGTAGAAAGAGACTCACTGCACCTGGGCACTGGGGAGCCCAGGGAGGTGGGGGCCCTGCAAGGCCAAAGGCTCCCCCAGGAAGGGACTAGACTGTGAGTCAGAGCTGGGAGGACAGCCCCCCACTACTGAAGGGGTGCGGCTGAGCAGCACAGGCCACAGGAGAGCAGAACAGGAGAGCTGGAGTTGGGTGGGGTAGGAGGGGACACAGGAGGTAACCTATAGACTCAGAGAGGGAAGGCTGGTGGGGAGTGCGGGATGCCTGAGTGTAGGCCAGGGCACTTGTCCCTTCAGGACCCGCATGAGGAGTGGAGAGGGCCTTCCTGCAGAAGGGGAGGAGGCCAGAGGTGGTGGTGGGGATGCAGAACCCAGGCAGGAGGCTTCCGGAGCACCGCCGCCCACCAGCCAGAGGATCACTATGGGACAGAGGAGCCACTGGGCACGGGTTCATGTCAGCTACCAGCAAGGGGGGGCAGTACAGAGGAGAGGGGGTTAGGGCAAGCTGGGGTCTCTGGCCCCAGAGCTGCTGCCTCTCTGCAGCCTTACTCCCCTCTCCCCAGGCCTACTTCAGCAGATGAAGTCAGACCCCTGGGAAAGGCAGGGAGGGCCCCTGCGTACAGACAGGCAGAGAGCCCCAGGTGTGCCTAGCTCTGTCTGCTGAGAAGGCTGAACGACAGGACAGTAGGAACGAGCACACCCAGCACCAGACCTTGATTTCTATAGGGGATCCAGGATTTCTGGAAAATTTGGAAGGGGGGGTGAGGGGAGCAGAGCCCCTTCTCTGTGTCTGCAGGTAGGAAGGGCAACCCTGGCCCAAGCTTCAGGGCAATTTAGGAGCCAACCGTAAGAGCTCTAGGAACCGCTTCGCAGCTGGAATGAGAAAGATGGGGGCCAGGGAGGGGAGGGCAAGACAGCACCTGAGGAAGGGCAAGGCAGCACCTGAGCAAGGCCAGGCAGCTCGGTCCTGGGACCCAACACAGTGGCTTCCATCTGGCTCACGTGCCCCGGAGGGCCAGGCCGGCCGCGCAGAGCCGAACCATCGGTCCTTCCCCCAGACTGGAAGTTTCTCGAGGTAGGCCCACAGAGCCGGCGCAGAGCTGGCGGCTGGTTAGGCTGCTCGAGTCAGCCCATTTGCAGGCGTGTCTTCGTACTCAGGTGCTAGACGTCACGAACCCACGAACCGGGGCACAGGTCGGGGTGGGGTATACGCCGCAGTCTGGGCAGCAGGAGCGACGGGCCACTTCACCCTGACTGGCGCATCGCACTCCCGTCCGGCCGCCGGACAAGGGAAAAGTGTCGGCCTCCGTTGGGTGTGGGCTGCACCCAGGAGCTGCGCTGGTCCGCGTGGTCTGCGGTTCTCCTTGAGGCTTTTAGGGAAGGGTGGGGCGAGGGGCTTCTGGGGCGGGACCAGGGTCCCTTCTGCTTTCCTTTTGGTTCTCTCCAACCGCCGCAGAGACTCCGCACGAGTGAGCAGAGGGCGGTTTCCCAGGCGGCTCCGTCAGCGTCCACACCCCCAAGCTCGCGGGGCACAGCGCCTTCCCGGCCCCGCTCACAAGCTGTGCCACGTGGCCTTGACCCCTGCGACTCCCCTGCAGCTCTGCAGCTCCCGCGGACGACTCGCACGCTGGAAGCCAATGAGTCGTCGGAGACTCACACTGCCGAGGAGCCTCTTGCGCCATGCCATCCCCGCCCGACTGGCCCCCGACGCCCTGCGCCCTACGACCCTCGCCCTTCCCGCACCCTGTGCTGCACGCTCTCCACCGCCTGACCCGCGCGCTGCTTTTCCCGGCCTACTGGGCCCTGGACCAGCTGCTGGGCTGCTGGGCGCCGGCCGAGAGCCGGAGCGAGCAGAGCTGGCTGAGAACCGCCGCAGGCGCCGCGGGCGCGCTGCTGCTGCTGCTGCTGCTCACGGCCCTGCCCCTGACTCTCCCGGCGCTGCTGCTCTGGCTGCTGCTGCAGGCCTGGCGCCGCCCCTTCTGCTACCAGCCTTCTCCGCGGTGCTGGGCGCCCCCTGAGCCCTGGTGCCCCCGCACTGAGCCCGCGCGCAGCTTCGGTTTCTTTAGCGCAAATCTGTGCCTGCTCCCCGACGGGCTGGCGCGCTTCAACAACTTGCCGCACACTCAGCGGCGGGCCGCAGCCTTGGGTGCCGTGTTGCTCGCCGGCCTGCGGCGTTCACCCTATGGGGCTACGGGCTGCGGTTCGCCAGTGCAGGCGATGCCTTGCGGGGTGTTGACAGGTGCCATGCCAGCGAGTCTGGACTTCGTGTGCCTGCAGGAGGCGTTCGATCTTCGCTCAGAGCGACGCCTGGTGAGCCTCCTGGCATCTAATCTGGGCCCGATGTTGTACGACGTGGGCACATTCGGCCTGCAGCGCGGCCTACACCTCAAGTTGCTGGGCAGTGGGCTACTGCTGGCCTCGCTGCTGCTGCTGCTGCTGCTCACGGCCCTGCCCCTGACTCTCCCGGCGCTGCTGCTCTGGCTGCTGCTGCAGGCCTGGCGCCGCCCCTTCTGCTACCAGCCTTCTCCGCGGTGCTGGGCGCCCCCTGAGCCCTGGTGCCCCCGCACTGAGCCCGCGCGCAGCTTCGGTTTCTTTAGCGCAAATCTGTGCCTGCTCCCCGACGGGCTGGCGCGCTTCAACAACTTGCCGCACACTCAGCGGCGGGCCGCAGCCTTGGGTGCCGTGTTGCTCGCCGGCCTGCGGCGTTCACCCTATGGGGCTACGGGCTGCGGTTCGCCAGTGCAGGCGATGCCTTGCGGGGTGTTGACAGGTGCCATGCCAGCGAGTCTGGACTTCGTGTGCCTGCAGGAGGCGTTCGATCTTCGCTCAGAGCGACGCCTGGTGAGCCTCCTGGCATCTAATCTGGGCCCGATGTTGTACGACGTGGGCACATTCGGCCTGCAGCGCGGCCTACACCTCAAGTTGCTGGGCAGTGGGCTACTGCTGGCCTCGCACTATCCGCTGCTGCGCGCCGCTTCCCAGGCCTTCCCCCACGCACGTGGCGAGGATGCTCTGGCCTCCAAGGGACTACTTTCCGCGCAGGTACCTGACCCCTGGCCGTGGAGCTTCGGCACCAGGGAGGGGCGGGGCTTGGAGTGGAACACGCGAAGGAGCGCCAAGGTCCGTGGTGTTGCAGGCACAGCTGGGCATCCTGGATGGGCGCCGCGTCGTGGGCTTCCTGCACTGCACACACTTGCACGCGCCCAGCGGTGAGCCCTGACGGGTTCCTAAGCAGGAGGCCCCTCTGCGTGGCGGCGGCGGCGAGTCCCAACCCTGGCCAGCACTCCCCTCCTTGCGAAGTTTATTCACTGCCCCAGCCGCCGCGAGTCCCTAGGTGGGCTAGCGGATCAGGATGGGGTGGGACGGGGGGCGAAGCTGGGTGTCCAGGATGCGGACACCGGCTCCTCCGCGTCGCCCCGCAGAGGACGGGCTCCTGCGCTGCAAACAGCTGACGGTGCTCCTGGACTGGGCCGGGCAGTTCGAGGCGGAGAGCCGCCAGAGTGACGAGGCCGTGGCCTTCAGCGTGCTCCTGGGTGACCTCAACTTCGACAACTGCTCGCTAGGTAAGACGGCCCGCCCCCCCCCCACAACCCCCCCGCGCGAGTACACACACACACACACACACACACACACACACACACCCCGAATGCCGCCTCTCCACAGACCACCCAGCAGGAGCAGGAGCACCAGTTTTTCAGCTGCTTCCGAGTGCACACACACACACACAGACACACACACACACACCCGAATGCCGCCTCTCCACAGACCACCCAGCAGGAGCAGGAGCACCAGTTTTTCAGCTGCTTCCGGGACCCCTGCCGGCTGGGCACGCGCCGGGAGCAGCCCTGGGCCCTGGGTACGCTGGGCGGGGCACCCAGATGGGGGCGGGCGGACCTCAGGCGGTCTCTGCGGAGGCGCCCACTGATAACGCCCTTCCCTGCCCACCCCAGGGACGTTGCTGAAACCCTCCGAGCTCCGCCGCTCCGTGGCCTGCTCGCCGGAGATGCTGCGTAGGTGAGTGGCTACCTGGGGGTCAGACAAGGTCGGGAAGGAGGGCTGCCCTGACCCTGGTGACGAGGCCCCTCCTCAGGGCCCTGGAGCAGAAGAAAGGGCGCCGCCGCTACCTGGCAGGCCCTCCCCGTGGAGGCCCCCCAGCTGAGTCCTGGCGGGGCCGGCGCCTGGACTACATCACCTACCGCAGCGAGCCTGGAGGCCTTCTGAGCCGGGTTAAGTGCCAGAGCTCAGGGTGTGGGCCTGCCGCGCTGGGGCGACTCTCCAACCTGCCTCCCGCCCTCCAGGAGGTGGAGCAGGTGACATTCAGCACTGCCCTGGCCGGGCTCACAGACCACCTGGCCGTGGGACTTCGGCTCCGAGTGTCCACGTCCTCCTAAGGCCAGCTTGCCGGAGACAGGTGCCAGAAAGGGTGGAAAGACGGACGGTGACACAGAATGTGAGCCTGGCCGGTCGCCAGGGGTAAAGGCGACTTCAGGGATCTTTATTGTGTGGGTCCTCCTTCACACAGCTTCCTGGGCCCTGCGGTACTCATACACGCTGCCCCGCTCAGGGAAGGCTAGGGGCTGCAAGGGCGAACCTGGCAGTGGGGCGGGGTCCTCTGGGTCCCCGTAGCCCCCACCGCCTGGTGTGTGGAGACAGAACACGTCCTGTGGAGCAGAGGGGCAGGATCAGCCTGGGCCTGGCGCTGCCCTGCCTCCCGCTACAGGCCCTGGACCTAGGAGCCCGGGTTTTCGGGCCCGTATTTTTTTTTTTCCCGGCTCCGCTTATCTCCGCAATTAAACTCGGTCTCCGCTTATCTCTGCAATTCCATTCATCCTCTGTGGGATGAGGGCCACTGGGGGTGGGGGAGTGAGGATGGGACAGGCCAGGCGGCAGTCCTTACCCCGGGGTACACAGGCACCGAGGTCTTCCCACCCAGGTTCACTGTCCGGCCGTCCTTCCGGATGAGTAGGTTTAGGCCCCGGGCACCAGGCTCACCCCCTTCAGGAAGAGGCATGGTGGGAGTGGTTCAGGAGGCAAGGAAGTGAGAGATGGGGGAGGGGGGGTGTTTTAAACGGGAGGAGAGATGGGACAGGAGGTGGGTGGGGAACAGACTCCCCGCA
>SJYX01017030.1:187459-344050 GCA_006410675.1 Oreotragus oreotragus
CCCCGCGGAGGAAGCGCTGTGCCGGCGCGGCACCCCCGACCCGTGAGCACCTGGGCTCGGCGGCCGCCCGGCCCTCCGCCGGCTCGGAGCTCGCTTGGCGTGGACGCCCCGGGAAGCCTCTTCCAGGCGCCCCGGGAGAGGGGAACAGGCTGCCCAGACGACCTCGGAGTGCGCCCTAGCGCACCGCGGTTGGGGGAAGCGGGGGAGTCAGGGAGCCACGCGGGAGGCTGGAATTGAGGGCCCAGGCAGCCAGGAGTGCGAACTCTGGAGAAAGCCTTTGCTCCCCACAGGCGCTGTGGGCAGGGGGCCCTCCACACCACCCTCCCTGGCCGACCCTTCGGCACTCTGACTGATGTTGCCAGACAGCAGGTCAGTCCCGTGACCACGGAGAGGATGGCTGCCCCTCCCCTGTGGACTGAAAGCCGCTTGGCTGCCTGCCCAGGTCTGAGGTGGGCTCAAGCTGTGAAGGGCTCTAGAAAAGGAACGGTGGGGAATAGGGGGCTTCCCAAGAGCAGCAGCAGGTGAAGGGGGCCCCCTTACCTCAGGGACTAGGCAGACAGGGGGCCAGATGGGTAGGGACATGGTCCACACCCTGGCCCCCGTCCCACCCCCGGCTTTGCACTCTCTTGACCCTTGCTGGCCTTCGAAGCTGGTCCCAGGAGGAGAGGAGGAAGTGGGCTGCTTTAAGTGCACAGGCTGCGGGCTGCACCCTGGCTGTGGCGGGGTTCCCCACTGACTGGCCTCTAGCCACCTCAGTGTCCCCCATATGTTGGGGGGTTAAAGGGCAGCCACAAGGCTCCCTCCCTTTGATCTGCCTCTGGTGCACCCCTGAAAGAGCCCCTGCTCCAGCCCTGCTCCAGCCCCCCCTTCCTCCACAGCCCCTGTCAGCACCTGACAGGACACAGCCCAGGGACGCAAGGGGCCCCCACTTTGCTACACGGCTGAACTTCTGGAGCCTGTGGCCCCCGCAGAGTCCCTGGCCCAGCACGCACCTCTCTCCACATCCTTGAACTTGATGGTTCTGCGCCGGGGGAGCCGGGGGCCAGTGGCCACCTCAGTCAGGAGCCCGGGGCCACAGAAGCTCAGGCTGCTGCCCCGGTTCCTGAGCACCAGTTTCAGCTCCTGGTTCTCCTGGATGAGCTGCACCAGCCGCCGCAGCTCCTCGTTCTCCTGTGCCAGCCGCTGGATCTCCTGCCGCAGGCCCTCGTAGCTGCTGAGGAGGGACATGCCCGGCAGCGGTGGGCAGCAGCTGCTGGCAGCAGGCGGGCTGGCCAGAGGGCAGCGGACCCCGCCATTGTGAGGTCAACGGCTCCCTACCCCCCCACCACAGCCACATTCCGGGGCTTCAGAGCCAGCACCCAGCAGTTCCGAGCACCCTGAGCGGGGCACCCCCAAACTCTGGCCTCTGGCTCGCAAGTAGAGCCCAGATCTGCCCCAGACTTGGAAGTCCCTCCTGGAAGCCCCTCCTGGTGGACAGAAGGTCTGGGTCCCAGCCTATCATGGTGGTATTGCAGGAAAGGAGCTGAACGATTGAGGCATCCCTCCTCCCCACTGGCCACCCGCTGCTCATGCCAGGTTGTGGGGCTGGGTCCCTGGGCACAGTCCCAGAGTTGATCGTGGTCAGCACATCATCTGAAGGGGGCAGGAGGGTGGACGTTTGAGCTACCCTGAGGGAGGGGGTGTGTCTGGCCCAGCAGCAGGAGCTGGACTGGCCTCAGAAACTCTGGCGGGTCAGAGGTTGGGGGCGCCGGGTAAGCCCGCAAGCACCTTAGGGTAAGCACAGGAGGTCCTCCCGTGTGGATGGCAGGGAGAGTCATTGTCCTATGAAGGACAGGCACCCCAGATGAGGCACCACGTTCAGGGCCACAACCTCAAGGAACAGGGTGGGGCAGGCAGCAGGGAGGCCCCAGCAGACAAGGACGGCAGTTTCTGAGGGCAGGGGACCCTCCTCAAAGGCAACGACTGGTTTGTACTTGAGAACATATGAAGGCCTTCCTTCCTTTTCCGCATGTGTTTTCTAATGGGATGGTTCTGTGTAGTTGCCATTATTTTGAGTCATTTCTTCCATTATTATTTCATGTCATTTTTTTGCATTTTGCGGGCCTGCTCACTGCAGTTTCCACTTGTTAGCTGGTAGTGCAGAGAAACCTAGGAAAGATAAGATGAGAAGACAAGGCCTCCCCCCCCAACACCCACCCAGGGTCCGGGGGTCACTCTGGGAGGGGCAAGCTCCCACCGGCCCAGCTCCCCCAGACCCCGCCCAGGGTGAGAGGCCAGGCGGAAGGACTAGCAGCTCCACAGCACGGCGGAGCAAGCAGACTCTCCTGGACGCCAAGCTTGGAGTCGAGAAGGACAGTGGAGGTCTCAGTGAGAAGTTACCTAAGAGTTCAAACACGTTACCAGAAACGTGAAGGCTTAAAACAGCAGACATATATTCTCTTGCAGCTCTAAAGGCCAGAAGTCCAAACTGAGTCTATGGGCTAAAATAACAGTTCCTTCTAGAGGGTCCTGGGGAGAGTTTGTTCCTTGCTGTGTCCAGTGGCCAGCACTCCCTGGCTTGAGGCTGCTTCACTCCACAACTCTGCCTCCAAGGTCACCTCTCCTGCACCCAAATACCCCTTTGCTGCCACCTTGAAAGGACCCTCATGTTTCCATGGGGGCCCCCTGGATACTCCAGCACATGCACTCCTTCTCAAGACCCTTAGCTTAATCATATCTGCAGAGTTCCTTCTGCTACAGAAGGTGAGATTCATGGTCTCTGGCTGCACACTCTGTAAAATTTCCAAAAGCATGTCATCACAGTGAGGTTAATTCTGTCTCTTCCCACTGCACCCGGCATTGTGTCATTTCTTCCCCTGCTGTTGGGGACAGGTGGGGGCATGGTGGGCTCTGCTCAGGCAGGCTGAGGGAGCAGTTGCTCCCTGGTATCGTTCAGGTATTGCTGTCATTCTGGTACAGAAGTGACTCCCAGGAACACAGCCGCCTCTCTCTGCTGTGTGTCACCAACATATGGCTGATGGAGTTGGCTAATGTCTTCAATTCAAAAAACCTCTACAATGTGATAAACAGCCCCTAAAGACCCTGAAATCTTAGAGCTCATATGTAAATCTGATAGAGGTTTTCTCAAATTTAACAATTCTGAGGCTGTACACAATATTAGATAAAGGTAATATTTGATAAAGCTACCACCTGGTAGCTCAGATGGTAAAGAATCTGCCTGCAACACAGGAGACCAGGGTTCTATCCTTGGGTCGGGAAGATCCCTTGGAGAAGGGAAAGGCTACCCACTCCAGTATTCTGGCCTGGAGAATTCCATGGAGTCACAAAGACTCTTAACACAACTGATTGACTTTCACTTTCACGTATTCTTGCCTGGAAAATTCCATGGGCAGAGGAGCCTTGCAGGCTACAGCCCATGAGGGTGCAGAGTTGGACACAACTAAGCAACTAACAAACACAGCTAAAGGGAGATGATTGGACGGCATCATCGACTCAATGGACATGCGTCTGAGCAAACTTCAGGAGATGGTGAAGGACAGGGAAGCCTGGCCTGCTGCAGTCCGTGGGGTTGCAGAGTTGGACATGACTTAATAACTGAACAAGCTAAAGGGGCTGTTACCTGAAAACAACTTTACTCCCAAGCTAGTTAAGTTATAAAAATAATCTTTGATTAAACTAAACTATCCTCTCTATATATAGAAGGGGACATCATGAAAGTGTCAACACCTTAAGAGGCCATCAGATTTTGTATCCAAAAAGCACAGCGGAAACACGTTAGAGAAACATATCAGGAAGTTAACTGAGGACATTGTTTGTTTTTTGTTTTGTGATGTTTGTGATATCGGTCAACTTTAAAAATTTGTGTTGAGACCTCCTTGGTGGCATAGCCAGTGGTTAAGAATCCACCTTCCAATGCAAGGGATGCAGGTTGAATCCCTGGTCAGGGAACTAAGGTGCCACATGCTGCAGGGCAACTAAGCCCTCACACTGCAAAATCCCAGTGCAGCCAAAAAAATATTAGGGTTCTGTGTTGGGACTTCTTTCCTCACTCTATCCCCTTAATCTTGTCCTCCTCCTTAAAAAGGGCCCTGAGATGGCTTTCCTTCAGAAGACAGTTGCAAAATTGCTGTCTGGGAACCTAGGTTTCAGGAGGGCTCCTGCCATTCCCCAGTGAGAGGGGCTCAAACCTCAACTCTTTGTACAAACAAATGTGCTTTATGCTGAACCCCTCCTTTCTTCTTAGGGGTCCAGGTATATCCAGGCAGAGGCCTATGACTGTGACCAGCCCCTATGAACATCCTGGGCCCTGAGTCTCCAGTGAGCTTCTCTAGTGGCCAGCATGTCATGTACCATGTTACAGTTTGTTGCTGGGTGAATGGAGAGCGTCCCCTAAGATTCCTTAGGGAGAGGACTCTGAAAGGAGGCACCTGGTTTCCTCTGACTCTGCCCCAGCAGGCTTTTCCCTTTGATTTTCATTAACATCCCTTCTCTTGAATCCTGGTCATGAGTACAATTCTGTGTGCTGAATTCTGTGAGTTCTAGTAAATAACTGAATCCAGGGCCACGGCTGCTCTTGGGGATCCTCAACACGGCTCCCAAATCTGTGTAAGCTTTATAACCCTCAAACCTGAATCCACCCAGGTGTGTACGCTGTGACTAGAACACAAAGGCCAGAGAACCAAGGGGTTCTCATTCCTGAAGTCCCCAGACCTTAAACCAGAGATACTACTGGGGGTGGGGGGTGGGGGCGCGGGAGGACACTTCCATGAGGGGCACAGTAAGGCATGCACTATGAAAAGAACAGCCACCCCCCAGTCACTTTGGGCTCCTTAGGCCCAGAACCAACATTATTCTGATTATCCTGAGCTGCTAGAGCCAACCATGCAACAGGCAGGGCACCCAGGGGCTTCCACCTGCGTCAATGACCTACAGCAATCTTGACCTAGTAAGAACAGAAACACGAAGTGTCCACAGTGCTGAGAATAAGGCCTATGTGACTCCAACGGTAACCTGCTCAGTCCAGCTGAAGAGCCAAGGGTGAGGGCACTGACCCCAACAGAGGATGACGGCCATCACGGCCATGGCCCAGGCGCAGTGACAAGGCCTCGTGTGGCAGTATTCCAGACCACCTCAGAGGGGTCACTGTGCCTGGGACTTAGGCCCAAGCCCACCACAGCATGTCTGTTCCACCTGCTCTTCCCACAGCTTGACACTGAACTGTTCCTGTGGGCAGGGAGGGGGGACCATGTCACCTCCCCTTGAGCCTGACAGACCTTGGTGACTGCCTTGACCCACAGTCTGGCAAGAGTGACACTATCTGACTTCTGGAGGCTAGGTCTTAGAACGCCATGAATACCCACTTTGTCTTGGGAGGCCACCTTGGTGCCATGCTTTGTGGAAGCCCAGGCTGGATGGAGAGGCCACATGAAGATGTGCTGTCTCTCAGAGCCTCGCTGAGCCCTGGCCAACAGCCAAAACCTGCCACCAAAGATGTGAGGGAGGAAGGCTTCGCGACAACGCGGCATTGCCAGTCACCAATGACCACAGACAGGAAAGCCCTAAGTGCACACCGCCCTCAGCCCCTGTGAATGTCGCCTCCCTGTGGTCAGTGTCACAGCCCTGCTGATTTATCCTTCCACGTTCAAACCTGAAGCACGGGATCTGGTTTCTAAGCACTGCCGAGGGGCTGAATAATGCCCTAAGTTTAGTCCTAAGTTGTGTCTGACTCTTACAACCCCATGGGCTATAGCCCACCAGTCTCCTCTGTCCATAAGCTTCTCCAAGCAAGAAGACTGGAGTGGGTTGCCATTTCCTTCTCCAGGGCATCTTCCCAACCCAGGGATCAAACCCAGGTCTCCTCCACTGCAGGTAGATTCTTTACCAGCTGAGGCACCAGAAAAGCCGGAATAATGCAGATGAGGAGGGGAAAGAGCTCCCTGATGGTGACCTTGACCACCAAGCAAAAGGTTATCTGGAAACAGGAGGCAGCTGTGGAGGAAAACGTCTCATCCCTCCTCCTGTGAGCCCCTCCACTGTTCCAGGGCACTTGACTGACATCAGGCCAGGAAATGCAAGAAGAATGTCAGTAACCCTCTGAAGGGGGAAGGATTACGTAAAAAACTTTAAACATTTATTCCAGGTGGGAGAGGAGGGAGAATGTAACTCCCACACAGCCTTCACTCAGAAAGTCACTGCACTGAGGTTCCATCCCCCAGACCCCGGGACACACATCCACTGCCCACAATGGGGTGGTTGTTGGGTACATTCTACTTATTACTTAATACTCGTATCAAGCAAAAAATTATGAGTTCCACAGGATTACTTGGACAGATTTTATAAAATATCTTTGAGTTAAATGCATAAGTGTATGAAACAATCTCATTTTTTTTAAGAGTTCCAAAGGCCACTATATGGCTGTACATGTACAACTGCATATACATGTGTCTGTGTGTGACTTGGATGTAATTATGAGTGTGAAGAAAAACATGGAACCATTTTTTAAGCTATAGTAGATAGGGGGATGCGTGCAGAGAAACAAGGCAACATGGAAAATTGAAACAAAAAAATTTGACCATGTGTACGTACAACACAAATATGTCTGCTTTTAAACAGACAAATGTAAAACCTAAACGGTTAAAAAAAAAAAAAAAAAGCGAACAAAGAGTGTATCTCAGCTTGGGAGAACGCCTGCATTTATGACCGCGGAAGAACTTAACACCAGCAGTGGCGGCCATCCCCCGCAAACCTCGATGGAGATGCCAAGCGTCAAGCAGAAGTAAAGGCGCGCCAGCGGCGCGGGGAGCGCGGGGCTCAGGGGAGAGGCAGAGGGAGAGGCGGCGGCGCGGCGGAAGCCCCCCCACCCCGGGTTCCGGAACGGGCCCGGGCCGGCGGCGATCAAGGCGGCGTGGGGCGGGCAGGCCCGGATGGTAGAGGGAGCCGCCCCCAAGACCAACCCGGGAAGAAACGACACGGCGACTCCAAGTCCAGCATGCCTCCAGCCCTGCAGGCGCAACTCCGTACCCCTAAAGGCCGCAGGGGGCCCTCCGCGCACCCACAGCCGCAGTTCCGCAAGGACCGGAAATGAGATGTGGTGCCCTCGGGCACTCTGGGAGAATCGCAGGGGTCCGGAACCGGAAGTTGGAGTCGGTGCTCTGGAAACCGTAGGCCTGGGGAATCGGAAGTGGGGAGTCAGTTCTACTGGGCAGTGTAGTTCTCCAGAGCGCTCAAGCCGGGCTAGCGCCCGGGCGGTATGGCTGGACTGGAGCTCCTATCGGACCAGGGCTACCGAGTGGACGGGCGGCGCGCTGGGGAGCTGCGCAAGATCCAGGCGCGGATGGGTGTATTCGCGCAGGCCGACGGTTCGGCCTACATCGAACAGGGCAACACCAAGGCGCTGGCGGTGGTCTACGGGCCTCACGAGGCGAGTGGGCGCGCGCGAGCCGGGCTTCCTCCGGGGGCGGCAACTGCGGCTGTGAGGGGCTACCCGGCTGAGTAGAGGCCTCGGGGGTGAGGCTGGGGCACGCCGCCTTGTGGGGCCGCTGCCAAAGTCCTAACAGTGTCATGCACGACGGTCCCTGCCTTTCTCCAGCGCTCGCCACTCCCCTTTGTTACTCCTAAAATCGCCAGGGCCGCTCCCACTCGCTCCCTCATCTCTCAGCTCCACTCCGACGTCACCTCCGGGTGACACCTCACCCCATCCCACCCCAGACCACCTTAACCCATCCTTTACAAGTCAGGTTCCCTCCTTTACATCCACACACTTAGCTGGTTTCCCGCACCCGTCTTCTCAGACATCAATTTAGCTTATTTCTCACTGTTTGTCTCCTCACTGGAACATAAACTCCGTGAAGACAGAGAGTGTTAATAAAACCACTTGGGTTTATCACCACTCCAGCGCTGGAGACTTAAGGCCAGAGAGGTAGAAGTAAGCATGGCACTCTTGCAGAGCAGAAAGGCTGGTGATGGGGAAGAGGCGGGGTAATTCCAAATGAGACTGAGAGATTTCTAGGGAAGCAGGAACTCAGGACCTTTGTAAACAGGGGAAAGATTTAGGAATTTTATCTCACGTGTGATGGGAACCCTTTATAAGGTAAGCAGTATATGTATTGTGTAGAGGAGGTAGAATCAGACTTGATATATGTAAACAGATTCTCATACAAAGGAAGCATGGGTCGGGAGAGGATGAGTCAAGAAGGGAAACAGGGAGGCCTGTCAGGGGAGAGATCCAGGGACGATGATGGCTTAGAGTCTGGCCCAATGGCCCTCCCTCGGGCTGTGTTGTTTTGCAGGTAAAGTAGTTGCTTGTTGGGAAGTTGGAGGTAGAGGGAGGAAGGGCCTGGCTCATGTGTTCTCCCCCACCCTACCCCAGATCCGAGGCTCCCGGGCACGAGCCCTGCCTGACCGGGCCCTGGTGAACTGTCAGTACAGTTCTGCAACCTTCAGCACGGGGGAGCGCAAGCGGCGGCCACACGGGGACCGCAAGTCCTGTGAGATGGGTCTGCACCTGCGTCAGACCTTCGAGGCAGCCATCCTTACACAGCTGCACCCACGCTCCCAGATTGACATCTATGTGCAGGTGAGCAGGCGGCAGCCCTCAGCCTGTGGAGGGAAGAGAGAAAGGAGGGGTTTGGGGTTCAGCGGCTTGAAAGACTGACGCCACTGGGGGGTTCCTGCAGGTGCTGCAGGCAGACGGTGGGACCTACGCAGCTTGTGTGAATGCAGCCACGCTGGCAGTGTTGGACGCGGGGATACCCATGCGGGACTTTGTGTGTGCCTGCTCAGCTGGCTTTGTGGATGGAACAGCCTTGGCAGACCTCAGCCACGTGGAGGAAGCAGCTGGGGGCCCCCAGCTGGCCCTGGCCTTGCTACCAGCCTCAGGCCAGATTGCACTGCTCGAGATGGATGCCAGACTGCATGAGGACCACCTGGAGCAGGTGCTAGAGGCCGCTGCCCGGGCTTCCCGGGATGTACATACCGTACTGGACCGTGTGGTCCGGCAGCATGTACAAGAGGCCTCTGTCTTGCTGGGGGACTGAGCACATGGCCACCCAAGCCCAGAATAAAACCGAAGCACCTTCCACTGTACTTTTATCTCTTCCCCACCGCACTTCCTTGCCCTTAGATCCTGGCCTGGTGCTGGCTCCAGCAA
Source organism: Oreotragus oreotragus (assembly GCA_006410675.1). Taxonomy (NCBI): domain Eukaryota; kingdom Metazoa; phylum Chordata; class Mammalia; order Artiodactyla; family Bovidae; genus Oreotragus; species Oreotragus oreotragus. The sequence continues at coordinate 196,608 of SJYX01017030.1, forward strand.
TGACTAAGGGTCTGCCCCTCAGGCATGCACTACACACCCCTTGCAGCCTCAGTTCTGCTCACCCTGCTCATCAGGGTGCTTCAGGTGAGCTCCCTGAAGAAGGGGGATGTCCCTGGATGAAGTGAGCAGCCTAGGCCAAGAAGGAATTGAGGCAGGTGGGCAGTGAGACACAGCCTGGTATAACGAGCCATGCCCCAGGACCATGGAGTCTGCCATTCTCATCCCAACACATCCAGAGTCCTGAGCACAAGTCCTGAGGGGTAGCTTTGGGTATTCATCATGGTCAAGTGGGGGCTGTGTCCCACATCCTCTGGATTGTGGCTTGGACTGAGGGTCTCGCCCCCTAGGAGCCTTTTGGGCCTGTCCTACTTCCCTTGGGCTCCAAAAGTACAACAGACACATAACGTCACCTGGAGTCTTCTCAGTTCTGACCCTAAGTCAGACAGACACTGCCTGCTGCCCCACCACTGCACTTTCCTCTTTCAGGCTCCCCCTTCTTCCACCTCAGACCTGACTGAGCCCTGACCACCAGGCCCTGCAGCCTGAACCAAGGGGCTGCTCCTTCTCTAATATCCCAGGCACCTCCTGGCCCAGACAGGGGTGCTTCCCACTTTCTACTCAACACACCTCAGCTCCTTTGAAACCCTTTGGCCAGTAGTTTCATGCACCTTCTTCCCTGTGGTTATCTGACCCTAATGATCTTGGTTCTGGGCACATGCTTGATTCCACTCGGCTGGTTTTGGTTACCGACATCCATAGGAATGGACCCGCCAACGCCTTGGCCTCTGTCCGCGGAAGCCCCCTCACATCCTACCACGGCACTTAGACCGGTCAGTGCCAGTGGGAGCAGCGTCAGAAATCTGGCGTCTATGCTCTGATCGCCGCTTCCGCTTTTACTCCCAGCTGCCCTATTCATCACTTTTCTGATTCCAGTTGGAGCTGAGCTTTCTCGGGCGGCCGGTAGTCTTCACTGCCTCCAGTGTGGCACACTGCGGGTAGCCTACCTGGAGGCCGCTCTCTCTGGACGGGCGGCTTCGCTCCCTCCACAGCGGTTCTGCTCTGGGCATGCGCAACGGCGCGAGGGCCGTCGGGACCGGAAGTACGGGCGGGCGCGGAGCCCGGGTCTGACAGGAGCAGCGCACGGAGTCGGCCGCNAGCCTACCTGGAGGCCGCTCTCTCTGGACGGGCGGCTTCGCTCCCTCCACAGCGGTTCTGCTCTGGGCATGCGCAACGGCGCGAGGGCCGTCGGGACCGGAAGTACGGGCGGGCGCGGAGCCCGGGTCTGACAGGAGCAGCGCACGGAGTCGGCCGCCGTAACTGGCAGTGGGAGCGCCGTCCCGGAGCCGCCCGGCCCTGCCATGGGCCTCCTGTCGGACCCGGTGCGCCGGCGCGCCCTCGCTCGTCTCGTGCTGCGCCTCAACGCGCCGCTCTGGTGAGGGCGGGGCCCCGGGGGCGGAGGCCCCTCAGACCGCTCGCGCCCGTCCCCTCCCGCCCACCGGGATCAGTCGGGGCCTCAGGCTTGGGGCTCAGCTCTCCCGTCAGGCGTCCCGGGACTCGGTCCAGGTCCCGCAGATATGCCCTCTCCACTCCCAGTGCAGAGACAGAGGCAGGGCCTCTAACGCTCCGGTGGTCCCTCCGTCCCTTTCCCCGCAGCGTGCTGAGCTATGTGGCGGGCATCGCTTGGTTCCTGGCGCTGGCTTTCCCGCCGCTGACCCAGCGCACTTACATGTCGGAGAACGCCATGGGCTCCACCATGGTGGAAGAGCAGTTTGCGGCCGGAGACCGTGCCCGGAGCCTTGCCCGGGACTTCACTGCCCACCGCAGGAAGTCGGGGTGAGCGGCAGAGCTATGGTTATCAGAGAAACAATGTCAGTCAAGGCCAGTGAACTCTGCTCAGAAACTCTCTTTGTGTCTCCAGGGCTCTGCCAGTGGCCTGGCTGGAGCGGACGATGCGGTCAGTGGGTCTGGAGGTCTACACGCAGAGTTTCTCCCGGAAACTGCCCTTTCCAGATGAGACACACGAGCGCTATGTATTGTGGGGGAGGGGTGTGCCTGCAACCGTGAAGCACCTTAAGGGGACGGGGGGATGTCCTGGGGCCAGAGCAGTCACTGGTGGACATTTCTAGGACTAGAAGGGGAGGCTCTCACCCGCCTCGAGTGCGGTCGTGCTGAGGCTCCCCCCCAAATACTGCGTGCAGATGGTGTCGGGCATCAACGTGTACGGCATCCTCCGGGCACCTCGCGCTGCCAGCACGGAGTCCCTCGTGCTCACCGTGCCCTGTGGCCCTGACTCAACCAACAGCCAGGCTGTCGGGTTGATGCTGGCTCTTGCTGCCCACTTCCGGGGTGAGGCTCAGGGGCTCCTACTGGCAAGAGAGGGTTTGGCCACCCTCTCAGACCCTGCTGACCCGCTTCTGGTCTCTAGGGCAGATTTACTGGGCCAAAGACATCATCTTCCTGGTGACAGAACACGACCTGCTGGGCACTGAGGCTTGGCTTGAAGCCTACCACGACGTCAATGTCACTGGTGGGTGTTCTTGCCTGGCCCTGGCCCCTCCCAGGGCCACTGTCCTCACTGTTGGCAGCTCACTCACCTGCTTCCACAGGTATGCAGTCATCGCCCCTGCAGGGCCGGGCTGGGGCCATCCAAGCAGCTGTGGCCCTGGAGCTGAGCAGTGATGTGGTCACTAGCCTCGATGTGGCCGTGGAGGGGCTCAATGGACAGCTGCCCAACTTGGACCTGCTCAACCTCTTCCAGACCTTCTGCCAGAAAGGGGGGCTGTTGTGCACGCTGCAGGGCAAGGTAGGGCCAACCTGCCTGGGTAGCATGGGACCTGTGTGTCGGGCCTATCTGACTTTGTCCCCAAATCTTCTAAGCTGCAACCCCAGGACTGGACCTCAATAGATGGGCCACTTCAGAGTGTACAAACGCTGTTGCTCATGGTTCTGCAGCAGGCCTCCGGCCGCCCCCATGGTGCCCATGGCCTCTTCCTGCGCTACCGCGTGGAAGCCTTGACCCTCCGTGGCATCAATAGCTTCCGCCAGTATAAGTATGATCTGGTGGCAGTGGGCAAGTAAGTGGCTTCTGATCTCCCCTTTTCATGCTTGGGGCAGGGTCGTGAGTGGGTCCCTGGGGATCTGGCCGTCTATGACCCTGGCCCACACCCGACAGGGCTCTGGAGGGCATGTTCCGCAAGCTCAACCATCTTCTGGAGCGCCTGCATCAGTCCTTCTTCTTCTACCTGCTCCCTGCGCTCTCCCGCTTTGTCTCCATCGGCCTCTACATGCCGGCCGCCGGTTTTTTGCTCCTGGTCCTCGGTCTCAAGATATCCTCTGCCTCCACTGTCTGTTTGTGGCTGGCTTCAGGTCCCCTCTACTCTAGGCTGGGGAGAGCTCTCCATCCTTGGGGCGGGGGAGTAGGAGTGAGCCCTGGGTCCCTCACTGGGCAGAGCCCATCACACCTCTCATCAGGGTCCTTGACTTAGCCACGCTCTGGAACTGTGGATGCAGCTGCATGAGGCTGGAGTGGGTCCTGTGGAGGCTGGGGAGACCCCTGGGTCCAGTCCCCCCCACCCTCCAACACAGGTGATGGTTCCCCCCCTGCTATTGGGGTAAGCTTTTAGGGTTCCAGGTGGGAATTACTGCTGCTGCTCAGTCTCAGCTGCAGAGGAATGGGGAGGGTCCTTGGGACTCCCTTGGTCCTAGGATCCGTCTCCAAGTGCCTGTGTGCCCTGCAGGGTATGGGGCTGGCCTCGCTTGTGGCACCCTTGCTGGTCTCCCAGGCCATGGGCCTGGCACTCTACGTCCTACCAGTGCTAGGTCAACATGTGGCCGCCCAGCACTTCCCCGTGGCTGAGGCTGAGGCCGTGGTGCTGACACTGCTGGCAATCTATGCAGCTGGCCTGGCGCTGCCACACAACACCCACCGGTGAGGAGCTGGGCTGGGTGGCTGTGGGCAGGTGCACCCTGGACGTGCAGGCGGCTGCCTCTGAGCCCCTTGCCTTGCAGGGTGGTGAGCACACAGGCCCCAGACAGGGGCTGGATGGCGCTGAAGCTGGTGGCCCTCATCTACCTGGCACTACAGCTGGCCTGCATCATCCTCACCAACTTCTCTTTGGGCTTCCTACTGGCCGCCAGCATGGTGCCTGCTGCTGCCGTCACCAAGCCCTCTGGGTCCCGGTACGTGCTGCTCAGCCCCCACTGCAGAGCCTGCACCCCTCCCCACGGGTTCCACCTCACACGTTCCTCCTCCCCGCCTGGTGCCTCTGCTCCCCTCCAGGCCACTCTGCGCTGCCCTGCTGGTGCTGACGAGCCCAGCAGCTACACTCCTGGGCAGCTTGTTCCTGTGGCGGGAGCTGCAGGAGGCACCACTCTCCTTGGCTGAGGGCTGGCAGCTCTTCCTGGCTGCACTGGCCCAGGGCGTGCTGGAGCACCACACCTATGGCTCCCTGCTCTTCCCGCTGCTGGCTCTGGGCCTCTACCCCTGCTGGCTGCTCTTCTGGAACGTGCTCTTCTGGAAGTGATGGAGGCAGCTGGGAGTTCCCCACGTTCTCTTCTTCCTAGGAAATAAACAGTTCTGTTTCAGATGTCCTTTGGGCTCCTGGCCCGCTGTCTGCTGTGTGTGTGGGGCCACAGGCCCTGTCGCAAGAAACTGCCTTCAGGGCCTGGCACCCTGCTCGGCCACTTCTGGTCCACTCACCGTGTGGCAGGAGTGAGGGCCCCAGTGCCAGCCTTGGGAGGAGAGCCTGGGTGGACACTCAGACCTGACTGCAGGCCCAAGTGGACTCTCCCAACGTCGGGGGTCTCTGTGCATCATGGCCCAGTGCTGAGCAGAAGGAAGCACGGCAGGCAGCGCTTGGGGGCCTGATGGGAGCTCAGGTGCCCAGAGACCCCCACGGCGCCATCTCTGGTGCTGGAACTAAGGGGACACGGGAGGTCCCGGGTATGGGGAATGTCAGCCAGAACTTTGATGTGGGCTTGAGGTGCAGCAGGAGGAGCCCCTCTCCCGGCCTCCTGGGAGTGCCTACAAGAGATGGGACAGAGATGGAGCCGCTGAGCCCACCTAGCTCCACCCAGAGCAACAGCCCAGGACAGGGGCGACCTGAGTACCAAGGGGCAGGGCACTGACGCGGGGCTGCACAGAGGCCTCAGGCTCGGCCAAGCCTCCTGAGAGGGACTGAGATGTCCAGTGCCTGTTGGGGAGGGGAGAAAACCAAAGTGGGCCGTCTGGTGATGCCAGGGCCGCATGAGGCCGAGAGTCAAGGTGCCTTGCCAGGGTGGCGAGCCCAGCACAGTCTTGCGAGCCTCAGTGCTGAAAGGAGCTCACAAGCTCCAGACACCCTTCTGCAGCACCACATCCTGAAGTGGGGTGACCTGGGACCATCCCAAAGAGGAAGCTCCAGGCCCCAGACCCCCCACCCAGGCCTGCCTCTGTGCTGGGGCTCCTCTTCTTGTGGGAGACTTCCCTCAACTCCCTCAACACCTACGGGTCCCTGACTCCACCGTGGGAGAGGGCCAGCACCTGGAGGGCTTTACTCTGGGACTTCTCAGCATTGAATGGTACAGACACCCTGGGTCCAGATTGTTGGGGATGGGCTGGAGCAAGGGTGCTGGAGACCACTGTGACTGCAGCCTGCCCTTGGCCTGTATGTCTTCTAGTCACTTTCCCTGTTGAAAAAACTCCAGATCCTGAGGCTGGGCAAAACTTGTAGCCCACCCCCAACCCCCGCACCCCCCGAAATGCCTCCAGGCTAGCCTCTCTCAGGACTCTCCCCTGGTCAGTCAGGCACCACTGGTCTGCAGGCTCCCATCTTACAAGGCAGAAGAGGTCTCGGCTCTGCTGTGGTCTCCCTATTGACTGCAGACCAGCGTCTAATACAAAACCCCTTCCAGGCACTCTACCTGGGCTTCGGCCTTGATCAGCCATTTTTAACTAGACTTCGGCAGTCACTTAAAACACAAATTGTGGAAATATGTTACCTCATGAAACCAATGTTAGCTGTTTGAGCTTAGCTTTGCAGAACTGGATTTTGGCACTGGTTTTCATTAACGTCACTTGTGCTGTACATTTTATAAAGAAGGAAAAGGTCAGGCTCTCAAGATACAGATGAGATGTACAAGGGCTGAGCATGAGTTCCTACAGGGTTTACTCTGAAGGTATCCCTCTCCCTCAGTCACGGAACCCTCATTTTGGCATGAGCACAGGCCACCCCTGTGTAAAGACGCTCCTAGACTACATGCAGCTAGGTGAGGTCATGTGACTACAGAGGTCCCTAGACCTGAGCAGAAGCTTCAAGGGTGAGTCCAGTTCAGTCGCTCAGTCATGTCTGACTCTTTGTGATCCCATGGACTGCAGCACACTAGGCCTCCCTGTCCATCACCAACTCTCTGAGTTTATTCAAACTCATGTACATTGAGTTGGTGATGCCATGCAACCATTTCATCCTCTCTCATGCCCTTCTCCACCTGCCCTCAATCTTTCCCAGCATCAGGGTCTTTTCAAATGTCAGTTCTTCGCATCAGGTGGCCAAAGTATTGGAATTTCAGCTTCAGCATCAGTCCTTCCAATGAATGTTCAGGACTGATTTCCTTTAGGATGGACTGGTTGGATCTCCTTGCAGTCCAAGGGACTCTCAAGAGTCACCACAGTTCAAAAGCATCAGTTCTTCGGTGCTCAGTTTTCTTTATAGTCCAACTCTCACATCCGTAGAAGACTACTGGAAAAACCATAGCTTTGACTAGACGGACCTTTGTTGACAAAGTAATGTCTGCTTTTTAATATACTGTCCAGGTTGGTCATAACTTTTCTTCCAAGGAGTAAGCGTCTTCTAATTTCATAGCTGCAGTCACCATCTGCAGTGATTTTGGAGCCCCCCAAAATAAAGTCTGACACTGTTTCCATTATTTCCCCATCAATTTGCCATGAAGTGATGGGACCAGATGCCATGATCTTTTCTGAATGTTGAGTTTTAAGCCAACTTTTTCACTCCCCTCTTTCAGTTTCATGAAGGGGCTCTTTAGTTCTTCACTTTCTGCCATAAGGGTGGTGTCATCTGCATATCTGAGGTTATTGATATTTCTCCTGGCAAGCTTGAGTCCAGCTTGTGCTTCTCCCAGCGCGGAATTTTGCATGATGTATTCTGCACATAAGTTAAATAAGCAGGATGACAATATACAGCCTTGATGTACTCCTTTTCCTATTTGGAACCAGTCTGTTTTTCCATGTCCAGTTCTAACTGTTGCTTCCTGACCTGCATATAGGTTTCTCAAGAGGCAAGTCATGTGGTCTGGTATTCCCACCTCTTGAAGAATTTTCCAGAGTTTGTTGTGGTCCACACATCTGGAAGTTCACAGTTCACATACTATTGAAGCCTGGCTTGGAGAATTTTGAGCACTACTTTACTAGCTTGTGAGATGAGTGCAATTGTGCGGTAGTTTGAGCATTCTTTGGCATTGCCTTTCTTTGGGCTTGGAATGAGAACTGACCTTTTCCAGTCCTGTGGCCACTGCTGAGTTTTCCAAATTTGCTGGCATGTTGAGTGCAGCACTTTCACAGCATCATTTTTTAGGATTTGAAATAGCTCAACTGGAATTCCATCACCTCCACTAGCTTTGTTCATGATGGTGCTTCCTAAGGCCCACTTGACTTCACATTCCAGGATGTCCGGCTCTAGGTGAGTGATCACAGCATCGTGATTATCTGGGTTGTGAAGATCTTTTTTGTACAGTTCTGTGTATTCTTGCCACCTCTTCTTAATAGCTTCTGCTTCTGTTAGGTCCCTACCATTTCTGTCCTTATTGTGCCCATCCCTAGGGTGAATCCATGCAGACATCAAACAGCTGCTTCTTTCCCATCCTTGGGGATGTGGAATGAAGCATGTCAGAGATGTAAGCTTCAGCCCACCCTGTGGGTTGGAGGAGACAAGAGGGTGCCTCCCAGGACCTCCAAGACCCTGGGCTGCTAAACTAGGCTTCACTTGCAAGAAAGAGAAACAAATCTCTGTCATGTTTGGGTCATTATTTGGAGTTTTCTGACACTTCAGTCCAGTTCCTACAAGGGGGACTGTTGCTGAGCCACCCAGGAACTCTCAGGCAGTTGCCAGCTGGAAGCGTCTAGAAGTGTGTATGCATGTACAACTGTGCGTATCCGTTGTGTTGATCACCAATCTTAGGAATAAGTACTCGATATTCCTTTGTAGCTTGCCTCCCATGCCCCAGAACAGGAGCTCTGTGGGGTAGGGCCTCTATCTTACTTTCTGCCTCTTTTCCAGCAGAGCCAAGGACTGGAAAGGTAGAATATACACCTGCGTTTGTTGAATGAAAGAAGAAAAGAATCAGAGGGAGCCCTTCTGGAGGTCCAGGAGGAAACGGGTCAGGCCCGTCGCCATCCTCTGGGCTCACGGCTGGGGATATGGGGTGAGGACTGGGAGGTCGAGGGTGCAGGACCCGCCTCAGGACACACAGCAGCTTCCCCACAGCCAGGCCTTCTGCAGACGCCCTGCAGTTGGCTGGCTGTCCCAGGTTAGCTCTGTGCTCTTCTCAGACCTTTGCCAAGTCACCCCATTCTACCTGGGGCTTCAAGGTGGGGGCTCTGGGCTGCCTTAGGGTCCTTTTCAGGATCCAGCTGCCTTCATGCCCACACTCAAGTCCTGCCTCCTGTCTAGGCCCCTCTTCTGAGGCCATATCTATCACCTCTGCCTCCTGGATATGCCACGGTCCCCTTTAAGTCATCTCTTCCCAACCTGAACACCTATTCAGCATGCACCTCCTCCCTGTGCCCTCACCCAATTCTGGACCTGGGGTCCACTTTGCCTCTCTTCCAGGGATGCCCCTTGCATCCAGGATAAAATTAAACCTCCTCACCTTGCTCTTCAAGACCTGCACGACCAACTCTTGCCTTTAGAACATTTTTATTATGCACAAAAGTAACACTGTACCCCCACTCCCCTTTCATCCTTACCCTATTTTCTGTCTCTGGGTTTCCAGAAACTGGACTTTGATAAGAATGAAGAGGATCCCTTATCTGCAGGGCGTCCATTCCAGGACTCCCAGTGGATGCTTGAAACTCAGGATAGCACTGAATCTGACTTTCTGTTCCTGTCTTCCACCCACAAATTTAATGCCTTTTCCATCGTAAGCAAGCACTTAAGGTTAGGGTTAACAGGCTTCCATATTTGTGGCTTGTGGGCTCTAAAGCACTGGCTCAGTAATTGTGATGCATGGGCTTAGATGCCCCGAAGCATGTGGGATCTCTCCAGACCAGAGATCGAACCCGTGTTCCCTGCACTGGCAGGGGGATTCTTATCCATTGTACCACTGGGGGAGTCTAATAACAGTAATTTAGAATTCTGAGTTTCCCTCTTAGCACCTCTCTTGATGGTGCCAAGTTTTGATATGTTGTGTTTTCGTTTTCATTCATCTCAAAGTATTTTCTAATTTTTTCTGTGATTTCTTCTTTGGATTTTTTTTTTTAAGAGTATGTTATTTAATTTTCACATAATTGTGAATTTTCCTACTCTCCTTCTGTTATTGATTTTTTAATTTCATTCTGTTGTGGTCAGAAAACATACTTTATGATTTTACTACTCTTAAATTTATTGAAACTTGTTTTATTGCCTAAAATATTGATCTATCCTAAAGAACATTCCATGTGCACTTGGGAAGAACATGTACTCTCCTGTTGTTGGGTGGGGTGTTACACGAATGTCTTTAGGTCTGGTTGGCTTGCTGTGTTGCTCAGGTCTTTCTTTTCTTTGCTGATGGTCTGTCTATTTGTTCTGTCCATTACTGGGAGTGGGGTACTGACATCTCCCAACTGTTATGTTAAATGTTATTTTTCTCCCTTCAATTTTGTACAGTTTTGCTTCATGTATTTTGGGGCTTTGTTAGTCTAATATATCTTTATAACTATCATCTTGATGAACTGATCTTTTTTTTTTTTCCATTATAAAATGTCCTTCTTTAACGCTAGTATCCACATCTGTCTTAAAGTTTATATTGTCTGATATTAGTATAGCCCCTCTAATTCTCTTTTGATTGCTGTTGGTGTGGTGTATATTTTTCCAAATTTTTACTATTTGTGTCTTTAAATATAAAATGTGTTTCTTATAGGCATTGTATAGTTGGATTATGACTTTTAAAAAAATCCATTGTTCTAAGCTCTGCCCTTTAATTGGTGACTTTAATCTATTTACATTTAACGTAATTAATGGTACAGTACAATTATATCTGCTGTCTTGATATTTGGGCTTCCCTCATAGCTCCGTCGGTAAAGAATCTGCCTGCAGTGCAGGAGACCTGGGTTCGATTCCTGGGTGGGAAGATCCCCTGGAGAAGGAAATGGCAACCCACTCCAGAATTCTTGCCTGGAGAATCCCATGGACAGAGGAGCCTGGTGGGCTACAGTCNTCCGTCGGTAAAGAATCTGCCTGCAGTGCAGGAGACCTGGGTTCGATTCCTGGGTGGGAAGATCCCCTGGAGAAGGAAATGGCAACCCACTCCAGAATTCTTGCCTGGAGAATCCCATGGACAGAGGAGCCTGGTGGGCTACAGTCCCTGGTGTTGCAAGAGTCAAACATGACTTAGCGACTAAACCACCACCATCTTGATATTTGTTCTCTATGTGTCTTGTCTTTCTCCCCCTCAATTTCTTCATTATTGTTTTTGTGTGTGTGGTTAGATATTTTACAGTGCGCCATTTTAATTCCTTTGTTATTTCTTTGACTATATTTTTTTATTTTAGTGGTTGCCTTTGGGATCACAATTGACATCTTAATTTGTAACAATCTGATTCAGATTAACATTAAATTAATTTTAATTGTTTAAAAATGTTTCTATATAACTGTTTCCCCCTTCTTTATTTATTGCCATAGATTTTATCTCATATAGTGTATCTGTCTACACAGGGTTTTTTTTTGTGGGGGGGCCACACTGTGCTGCTTGTGGGATCTTAGTTCCCTGACCAGGGATTGAACCTAGGCCCTTGACAGTGAAAGCAGAGAGGCCTAACCACTGGGCAACCAGGGAATTCCTTATACTCATAGATTTATAATTATTGCTTTATGCTGCTGCTGCTGCTGCTAAGTCACTTCAGTCGTGTCCAACTCTGTGCAATCCCAGAGACGGCAGCCCACCAGGCTCCCCCGTCCCTGGGATTTTCCAGGCAAGAACACTGGAGTGGGTTGCCATTTCCTTCTCCAATGCATGAAAGTGAAAAGTGAAAGTGAAGTCGCTAAGTCGTGTCCGACTCTTAGCGACCCCATGGACTGCAGCCCACCAGGCTCCTCCATCCATGGGATTTTCCAGGCAAGAGTACTGGAGTGGGTTACCATTGCCTTCTCTGCAGGAGTTTTAAAATCAGATAGAAAAAAAGTTACAAAAAGCATTTGTTTGCCATTTCCTTCTCCAATGCATGAAAGTGAAAAGTGAAAGTGAAGTCGCTAAGTCGTGTCCGACTCTTAGCGACCCCATGGACTGCAGCCCACCAGGCTCCTCCATCCATGGGATTTTCCAGGCAAGAGTACTGGAGTGGGTTACCATTGCCTTCTCTGCAGGAGTTTTAAAATCAGATAGAAAAAAAGTTACAAAAAGCATTTGTAGTTGTCTGTGTAGTTGCCTGTGCCGGTGCTTTTATTTGCTCATGTGGATTTGAGTTATCGTCTAGTGTTCTTTCATTTCAGCCTAAGGACTCCATTTGGTATTTCTTGGAGAGCAGGGTGTTTGTGACAAACTCTCAGTTTATCTGGAAACGTCTTAATTGCCTCCTTTTTTTTTTTTTTTGNCCGTCGCCATCCTCTGGGCTCACGGCTGGGGATATGGGGTGAGGACTGGGAGGTCGAGGGTGCAGGACCCGCCTCAGGACACACAGCAGCTTCCCCACAGCCAGGCCTTCTGCAGACGCCCTGCAGTTGGCTGGCTGTCCCAGGTTAGCTCTGTGCTCTTCTCAGACCTTTGCCAAGTCACCCCATTCTACCTGGGGCTTCAAGGTGGGGGCTCTGGGCTGCCTTAGGGTCCTTTTCAGGATCCAGCTGCCTTCATGCCCACACTCAAGTCCTGCCTCCTGTCTAGGCCCCTCTTCTGAGGCCATATCTATCACCTCTGCCTCCTGGATATGCCACGGTCCCCTTTAAGTCATCTCTTCCCAACCTGAACACCTATTCAGCATGCACCTCCTCCCTGTGCCCTCACCCAATTCTGGACCTGGGGTCCACTTTGCCTCTCTTCCAGGGATGCCCCTTGCATCCAGGATAAAATTAAACCTCCTCACCTTGCTCTTCAAGACCTGCACGACCAACTCTTGCCTTTAGAACATTTTTATTATGCACAAAAGTAACGCTGTACCCCCACTCCCCTTTCATCCTTACCCTATTTTCTGTCTCTGGGTTTCCAGAAACTGGACTTTGATAAGAATGAAGAGGATCCCTTATCTGCAGGGCGTCCATTCCAGGACTCCCAGTGGATGCTTGAAACTCAGGATAGCACTGAATCTGACTTTCTGTTCCTGTCTTCCACCCACAAATTTAATGCCTTTTCCATCGTAAGCAAGCACTTAAGGTTAGGGTTAACAGGCTTCCATATTTGTGGCTTGTGGGCTCTAAAGCACTGGCTCAGTAATTGTGATGCATGGGCTTAGATGCCCCGAAGCATGTGGGATCTCTCCAGACCAGAGATCGAACCCGTGTTCCCTGCACTGGCAGGGGGATTCTTATCCATTGTACCACTGGGGGAGTCTAATAACAGTAATTTAGAATTCTGAGTTTCCCTCTTAGCACCTCTCTTGATGGTGCCAAGTTTTGATATGTTGTGTTTTCGTTTTCATTCATCTCAAAGTATTTTCTAATTTTTTCTGTGATTTCTTCTTTGGATTTTTTTTTTTAAGAGTATGTTATTTAATTTTCACATAATTGTGAATTTTCCTACTCTCCTTCTGTTATTGATTTTTTAATTTCATTCTGTTGTGGTCAGAAAACATACTTTATGATTTTACTACTCTTAAATTTATTGAAACTTGTTTTATTGCCTAAAATATTGATCTATCCTAAAGAACATTCCATGTGCACTTGGGAAGAACATGTACTCTCCTGTTGTTGGGTGGGGTGTTACACGAATGTCTTTAGGTCTGGTTGGCTTGCTGTGTTGCTCAGGTCTTTCTTTTCTTTGCTGATGGTCTGTCTATTTGTTCTGTCCATTACTGGGAGTGGGGTACTGACATCTCCCAACTGTTATGTTAAATGTTATTTTTCTCCCTTCAATTTTGTACAGTTTTGCTTCATGTATTTTGGGGCTTTGTTAGTCTAATATATCTTTATAACTATCATCTTGATGAACTGATCTTTTTTTTTTTTCCATTATAAAATGTCCTTCTTTAACGCTAGTATCCACATCTGTCTTAAAGTTTATATTGTCTGATATTAGTATAGCCCCTCTAATTCTCTTTTGATTGCTGTTGGTGTGGTGTATATTTTTCCAAATTTTTACTATTTGTGTCTTTAAATATAAAATGTGTTTCTTATAGGCATTGTATAGTTGGATTATGACTTTTAAAAAAATCCATTGTTCTAAGCTCTGCCCTTTAATTGGTGACTTTAATCTATTTACATTTAACGTAATTAATGGTACAGTACAATTATATCTGCTGTCTTGATATTTGGGCTTCCCTCATAGCTCCGTCGGTAAAGAATCTGCCTGCAGTGCAGGAGACCTGGGTTCGATTCCTGGGTGGGAAGATCCCCTGGAGAAGGAAATGGCAACCCACTCCAGAATTCTTGCCTGGAGAATCCCATGGACAGAGGAGCCTGGTGGGCTACAGTCCCTGGTGTTGCAAGAGTCAAACATGACTTAGCGACTAAACCACCACCATCTTGATATTTGTTCTCTATGTGTCTTGTCTTTCTCCCCCTCAATTTCTTCATTATTGTTTTTGTGTGTGTGGTTAGATATTTTACAGTGCGCCATTTTAATTCCTTTGTTATTTCTTTGACTATATTTTTTTATTTTAGTGGTTGCCTTTGGGATCACAATTGACATCTTAATTTGTAACAATCTGATTCAGATTAACATTAAATTAATTTTAATTGTTTAAAAATGTTTCTATATAACTGTTTCCCCCTTCTTTATTTATTGCCATAGATTTTATCTCATATAGTGTATCTGTCTACACAGGGTTTTTTTTTGTGGGGGGGCCACACTGTGCTGCTTGTGGGATCTTAGTTCCCTGACCAGGGATTGAACCTAGGCCCTTGACAGTGAAAGCAGAGAGGCCTAACCACTGGGCAACCAGGGAATTCCTTATACTCATAGATTTATAATTATTGCTTTATGCTGCTGCTGCTGCTGCTAAGTCACTTCAGTCGTGTCCAACTCTGTGCAATCCCAGAGACGGCAGCCCACCAGGCTCCCCCGTCCCTGGGATTTTCCAGGCAAGAACACTGGAGTGGGTTGCCATTTCCTTCTCCAATGCATGAAAGTGAAAAGTGAAAGTGAAGTCGCTAAGTCGTGTCCGACTCTTAGCGACCCCATGGACTGCAGCCCACCAGGCTCCTCCATCCATGGGATTTTCCAGGCAAGAGTACTGGAGTGGGTTACCATTGCCTTCTCTGCAGGAGTTTTAAAATCAGATAGAAAAAAAGTTACAAAAAGCATTTGTAGTTGTCTGTGTAGTTGCCTGTGCCGGTGCTTTTATTTGCTCATGTGGATTTGAGTTATCGTCTAGTGTTCTTTCATTTCAGCCTAAGGACTCCATTTGGTATTTCTTGGAGAGCAGGGTGTTTGTGACAAACTCTCAGTTTATCTGGAAACGTCTTAATTGCCTCCTTTTTTTTTTTTTTTGAGAGATGGTTTTGCCAGATATAGAAATCTTGGTTGGCAGATTTACCTGGTTTATTCTTTCAGCACTTGAACCAAGTCATACCACCACCTTCTGGCCTCCATGGTTTCTGTTATGAGATTTTCTGTTAATTTTATTGAGGACTACTTGTATTCGATGAGTCACTTCTCTCTTGCTGTTTTTTTTCAAGTTTTTTTTTTCTTTTTAAAAATTTATGATGTGTACAGGTGTACTTCATCCTACTAGGGGTTCTTTAACTTCCTGTATGTGTAGAATACATACATGTTTGTTTGTTTGTTTCAGTCAAATTTGGAAAGTTTTCAGTCGCAATTTCTTTAAATATTGTTTTCGTCCCTTACTTTCTTTCTCCTTTGCTCCTGAGAATTTTGTATAGATTGGTATGCTTAGTGATGTCCCACAGGTCACTGAGGCTATGTTAATTTTTACCCCTTTTTTTTTGGTTTGTTTTGCAGACCAGACGATCTCAATTGACATAACTTCAAGTTTGCTAATTCTTTCATCTACTTACTCAAACCTGCAGTAGAGCCCTTCAGTAAAATGTTTCATTTCCATTGTTGTACATTTCAACTCCATAATTTCTATTTGGATTCTCTTTGTAATTTCTTTTTATTGACAGTCTCTATTTCATGAGACATTATTATACTTTCCTCTAGTGTTTTAGATATTATGGCTCATTGAACGTACTTTTTAATTCAATTTTTTATTAAATTATTTTTTACTTTTAGTGGAGTATAGTTTATTTACAGTGTTGTGTCTTAGTTTCTGCTATACAGCAAAGTGAAACAGTTATACATACACATACATCCCCTCTTTTAGATTCTTTTCCCATGTGACTCATTACAGAGTATTGAGTAGAGTTACCTGTGCTATACAGAAAGTCCCCATTAGTTATCTATTTTATATGTAGTAATATGTATATATCATATTTAGCCCCCCTTTCTTTAAATATATTTAGCTAAATTTCCCCAGGAGTAGTTCCTATTGTTTTTTTATTCCCATTTATAGGCCAGACCCTCTCATTTCTTTAGATGTCACATAAATTTTTGTTGAAAACTAGACATTTTAAATGAGTTGTTGTGGTGGTTGTTCAGTCACTCAGTCATGTCCAACTCTTTGAGATCCCATGGACTTCAGCATGCCAGGCTTCCCTATCTTTCACTAGCTCCTGGAGTTTGCTCAAACTCACATCCACTGAGTTGGTGATGCCATCCAACCATCTCATCCTCTGTCACCCCCTTCTCCTCCTGCCCTCAGTCTTTCCCAGCATCAGGGTCTTTTCCAGTGAGTTGGCTCTTTGCATCAGATGGCCAGAGTACTGGAGCTTCAGCTTCAGCATCAGTCCTTCCAATGAATAGTCAGGGTTGATTTCCTTTAGGACTGACTGGATTTAATGATACAAAGTGACAATTCTGGACATTAGATTCCAAATTTTGTTACTGTTGCTGCTGTGGTAGTTGCATTTGTACAGTGACATTTCTCAACTGATTCTATCAAGTAAGTCTACTATTTGTCATAGGTAGCCAGCGAAGTCTCTACCTGGTTAGCTCAGTGGTCAGATAAATGACTGGACAGAAATTTCCTTAAGTGTCTGGAACCAATAATTGTTCAGTTGCTCAGTCATGTCTGACTCTTTTTGACCCCATGGACTGCAGTATACCAGGCTTCCCTGTCCTTCACAGTCTCTTAGAGTTTGCTCAAACTCATGTCCATTGAATTCGTGATGCCATCCAACCACTTAATCCTCTGTTGTCCCCTTCTCCTCCTGCCTTCAATCTTTCAAAGTTCAGAGTCTTTGCCAATTAGTTGACTGTTCACATCAGGTGGCCAAAGTACTGGTGCTTTAGCTTCAGCATCAGTCTTTCCAATGAATATTCAGGACCGATTTCCTTTAGGATTGACTGGTTCAATCTCCCTGCTGTCCAAAGGACTCTCAAGAGTCTTCTCCGGTACCACAGTTCAAAAGCATCAATTCTTCAGAGCTCAGCCTTCTTTATGGTTCCACTCTCACATCCATACATGACTACTGGAAAAACCATAGCTTTTACTAGAGAGACCTTTGCTGGTCAAGTGATGTCTCTGCTTTTCAATACACTGTCCAGGTTTGTCATAGCTTTTCTTCCAAGGAGCAAGTGTCTTTTAATTTCATAACCAATAAATCTCCATCTTTTCTAAGTGGCTCTGGGTGCATGTGGACATGCTTCAGAATTCAGCCAGGCAGTTTACAACTCTGCTTTAGGCTTCAACTGTGCACAGAGCCTCAAGGTTAGCCAGAAGTGAGCACTTAGGGCTTTTTCTGGTCTTTCATGAGTATATACACTGTCCTACTTATGTTTGGGCTTCCCTGGTAGCTCAGAGGTTAAAGCGGCTGCCTGCAATGTGGGAGATCCAGGTTCGATCCCTGGGTTGAGAAGATCCCCTGGAGAAGGAAATGGTAACCCACTCCAGTATTCTTGCCTGGAGAATCCCGTGGGCAGAGGAGCCTGGTGGGCTACAGTCCACGGGGTCACAAAGAGTCGGACACGACTGAGTGACTTCACTTTTACTTATGTTTGGGATTTTCTGTATTCTGGAAATATGTGCTGTGCTGTGCTTAGTCGCTCAGTTGTGTCCGATTCTTTGCGACCCCCATAGCATGTATAGCCCGCCAGGATCCTCTGTCCATGGGGATTCTCCAGGCAAGAATACCAGAGTGGGTTGCCATGCCCTCCTCCAGGAGATTTTCTCAACCCAGGGATGAAACCCAGGTCTCTTGCATTGCAGGCGGATTCTTCACCGTCTGAGCACCCTGTGGACATTGTATTCCCTTTTCTTCCTTTCAAGCTTTTTGGTTAGTCTATTACTTGCGCCAGTTGTTCTCCATTGCCTCGGGGAAATTACAACTTTGAAATTACAACACTTGCCAGAATTGCCTTCAACAGTCTTAGGGGTTAGGCTACAGCCCTGGACAAGCTGATTAGGCTTGGCAAGTGGGATTTACAGGAGGCCATCAGACTGGTTAAATAATGGCAATTCTTGCAATGAAGGTATTCGTTCACCGCTCCAAGTCGGGAAGTATTGTTGGACGAAAGCGTGCAATAAAGCGGTGGATTCCGGGTTAGGGGCGTCTAGGCCGTAGGCGCGCAGCACAGCTGAGCCTTGGAGAGACCAGCTGCGGGACTAGGGTAACCAGGTAGTTGGGCGTTGTCACGGCAACAGAGAGACGCAACATCAACTTGCACAACCACAGGTTTCCAAGACGACGGGAGTAGCACCGCGATGCGGTGCGCTGCCCTGAAGGACTGAGTTCGCCCCCGCCCCGCCCCCTCACACGCCTCCCGGCTATCGCGAGGTTTAATATCATTTGCCGCCGCAGAGGCCGACGGGAGCGGTGGCCGCGCTGTAGAGGGCCAAGATGGCGGCAGCGGCGGCTACGCTTCGCGGGGCGATGGTGGGCCCGCGGGGCGCGGGGCTGCCAGGAGCGCGGGCCCGAGGTCTGCTGTGTGGCGCGCGGCCCGGGCAGCTCCCACTACGGACACCCCAGGTGAGCTCTGACCCTGAAACTGGCCGCCGCGCGGCCCCGCATCCCGCTGAAGGTCACCGCGGGGAGGCTCCCGGCGCGAGCTTGGCAGCGCGGGAGCGGCCTCTGCACCTGGGCCCCCGCCCCGGCCGGACCCACGCCGCCTGCTGACCTTGGGCGCCTGTGAGCAGGGCTGGCCTCTATTCCTCCGAGCAGCACAAGGGCCTGGTGCCGAGCGTGGGGGGCGGCGGGGCGGGCTCGCCGCCGGCTCGGGATCGGGAGCTTCCCCAGGGGTCGCGCCGAGGCTCCCTCCGGCCCCGGCCTCCCAGAATGGGCCCGCGTCCTGAACTGACCTCAGCCTGACCTCGGGAGCTGCTTGTGACCTTGGCCTGTCCCCGCACCCTTGCTCACTTCGGCTTGATTCCCAGCCCAGGATCCAAGAGCACGCCTCACATCTCCTCGGGGACGGAGCGGGTCGAGGGATCCGTGGCGGGGAGGGCAGTGGCGCGCGAGGTGGCCGGTGTTGGGTGCATGAGAGTCAGATCCCCAGGTAGGGCTGGGTGGTGTTCTGAAAGGCGCTGAGCGGGACTCTTGCAGGCAGTGTCCTTGTCGTCGAAGTCTGGCCTGTCCCGGGGCCGGAAAGTGATTCTGTCTGCGCTGGGCATGCTGGCAGCAGGGGGTGCAGGGCTGGCAGTGGCTCTGCATTCTGCCGTGAGTGCTAGTGACCTGGAGCTGCACCCTCCCAGTTATCCGTGGTCCCACCGTGGCCTCCTCTCCTCCCTGGACCACACCAGGTGTGTGGCTGGCTGGGGGAGTTTATGGGTGGACCGGGTGGGGTGGAATCCTTGGCGTCCCTAACCCTGTCTCTCTCTCCAGCATCCGGAGGGGTTTCCAGGTGTACAAGCAGGTGTGTTCCTCCTGCCACAGCATGGACTACGTGGCCTACCGCCACCTGGTGGGCGTGTGCTACACAGAGGATGAAGCCAAGGCACTGGCTGAGGAGGTGGGCACCAGGCATGTCGAGGACCCAAGGATTGGGGCTTCTGCTGTGCTGGACAGCAGGGTTGTGATGGGGCTCTCCGTGGCAGGTGGAGGTTCAGGACGGCCCCAATGAAGATGGGGAGATGTTCATGCGCCCAGGGAAGCTGTCTGACTACTTCCCCAAACCATACCCCAACCCTGAGGCTGCGCGGGCAGCCAACAACGGAGCACTGCCCCCTGACCTCAGCTACATCGTGCGAGCTAGGTAAGGGGCTGCCTGCAGGGTTGTGTGGGGAGTGAAGGCCCACCTCACGCTAGAGGCTGAGGACACCCTCATCTGGTCCCAGGCACGGTGGTGAGGACTACGTCTTTTCCTTGCTCACCGGCTACTGTGAGCCGCCCACTGGGGTGTCGCTGCGAGAAGGCCTCTACTTCAACCCTTATTTTCCTGGCCAGGCCATTGGCATGGCTCCTCCAATCTACAATGAGGTCTTGGAGTTTGATGATGGTGAGAGGCCCCCACCCTGTGGATGGGCAAGTTGGGTCCTGCTCTCCCTGTTTTCTTGCCCCAAGAGGTCTTGCACCTTCCTTGGTTTGGGGCACTATATATGTGTAAGGAGAAGCTTGGGTCATATTCATGCCATCTATGTACTGGGGGTGGGGGCTGGGTCCCATCCTTTTTGAAGCTTTGGGCAGGGACCCTCATGGACAGCCCTTAGACCACTTGTCCTTGACTCAGGCACCCCAGCTACCATGTCCCAGGTAGCCAAGGATGTGTGTACCTTCCTGCGCTGGGCAGCTGAACCAGAACACGACCATCGCAAACGCATGGGGCTCAAGGTGAAGGGACTGGGCCGAGGGGCACGGTGGGCCTGGGGACAGACTGGGAGCTGAGCAGGGGTTCTGTCTGTCTCCCTCCTCTGAGCTGAGCCCACCTCATCCCCAGATGCTGCTGATGATGGGCTTGCTTCTGCCTCTGGTCTACGCCATGAAGCGGCATAAGTGGTCAGTCCTCAAGAGCCGAAAGCTGGCCTATCGGCCGCCCAAGTGACCCTACCCAGTGTCTGTTTGCTGTCCTGAGCTTCAGGGTCCTCAAGCCCGGGAGCCACACTGGGCCTTTTGAGGCCTCAGGTGGCCCTCCTGGCCAAGCCCCTCTTCCTCTGGGACAAGAGGGGGAGGGGCAGGAGCTGGGGCTTCAGTTCCAGATCATTCAGTGCCCACGGTGGAAATAAATTAAGTTTCTCAACACACTTACCTGAACTATCATGTGATGGGAGTATAGTTTTGCAGGGGACTCTGGGCTTCTCAGGTGGTGGTAGTGCAAATAAGTGTTCAATCCCTGAGTCGGGAGATCCCCTGGAGGAGGGCATGGCAACTCACTCTAGTATTCTCGCCTGGAGAATCCCATGGACAGAGGACCCTGGCGGGCTAGTCTATGGGGCCACAAGAATCAGACACAACTGAAGCAACTTAGCATGTGCATGCACACACACACACACACACGATGGGACTGGGCCCCTTGCCCTGAGACCTTCCGGGGGTGCCCAGTGTAGTGTGGTCAGGATTGCCCTGCACGGACTGTTGAGTCCAGTCAGCACTGAATATAGAGCAGGAAGCAGAGAACTGGAAAATGGCAACATTAATCAGAGTGGCCAGTACCTGGTCACAGGTGAAGAGGGAGTCCCTGAGCCCTGCTGCAGTAACCGGAGTCAAGTGAAACCACTTGATTTTCATTCTGAGGGCAGCAGGGAGCCCTGGTGCATATCAACCAGGGAGAGGCTGCAGGAGTTGATCCTAGGACTGGGGGTGGCTGGGAGAGGCGCTCAGCCCTGCCAAGGAAGCAGAGAGGCAGGCAGAGGCCAATGGAAGGAGCTCCTGGTCTGGCTGGGCAGCTGGAGGTGCTTGCTGTAAACTGAGAATGGTCCCCATCTCTGAGGGGATGGCCCCTTCTGGCAGTCCACAGGGTGGCTGGGAGTGGCCAGGTTTACACAGCCATGGACCCCGTCAGTTGGTGGAGGGCCAGGCGGTGCTTCTTGGCAGTGGCCTGTGGCCCTGGCCCAGGGCTCTTTGCTTCAGAGCTTTTCTTGTCCCCAAGTAGGGAGTGTGAAGGGCAGCAGGGTGGGAGCAGCCTAGAGGAGAGGTGGCCAAGGTAGGGAGGGTGAGTGCCGAGAGAAGGGCAGGGTGTGTATCTGAAGGGCCAGATCAGGGGTCAGCAGCTGGGGGGCACCCTACCCACCCTTGGCACCTGGGGAATGGGTGCCAGGCCCCCATGCCTTGGGATCTGCATTCCAAGTGTGCTCTTTGGTAGCCTCCTGGGCTCCACTGGGAAGGTCCCACCCACCCAAGACTGCCAGGGTTCCTCTCAGAGGGCTATCTGCCCTCTATCCTCCCAGGCTGCAGGAAGGCACAGTGAAAGGGCACGTGGCTGGCTCAGAAGTGTCTTTAATGACTCCAGTGAGCAATCAGCAGAGGTTCCCTGAGAGGTTCAGGAGGGGGTCCAGGGACCTTGGGCCTGGAAGGGAAGGGCCATCCTCTCTCCGCGTGACCTGGAAGGAGGGGAAGATGGGTCATTCTGCTTGTTCTGTCCCGTCCCCTCCCCGCCTCTGCTCCTGGTACCTTTGGGAGCTGCTGGGTGGAGGCTGTGGGAAGGGGGTCCCAAGCACAGGGCCTCTGGGTGCTGCACATCTCACAGCCGGGGCGGCCTGGGGCGTTGATGAAGGTGCACGATGGGCAGGGCCAGCCGGGCTAGGGAGGTGAGCACATAGTTGCTGCTCACCCGCTTTCAATGCCCACAGTGCCAAGGCCACCCAGCCCAGTCCCTGCTCACCTGAAGGGGGCTGGGCAGGCTGGAGCTGGCTGGCTGAGGGGTTGGGGGCAGCCCCAATGACTGTGGGAACAGGCGGCCTAGTTCCCCATTCACCTTCTGGGGACACTGAGGACTGCGTCCTGTGACAGAGGGGATGAGACTCGGTACCGTGGCGGGCTGTACTCCCACCTTCCTCATCCCGCCCCAATCAAGGACTGACCTGGGGCTTCTCGGGGAGCTGAGAGCAGGTAGAGGAAAGCAGGGTCTCCATCCCGCTGGACCCCATAGAAAGCAAGGCTGTGTTCAGGGACACACAGGCACCTCCCAATGACCCAGCGCTGCACGGCCGGTGGGAAGCCAAACTCTGAAAACACCTGGGGCCAGAGTGTCAGGAGTGTCACCCAGGCCGCCTCCCGCCACCCCCCACCCGGGTTCCCCAGACCATGTGCTCGCCTGCTCCTGGAGGGCCCTGATGGTGCAGTGGGGGTGAACCTGCAGTGAGACATGGGCAGAGGACGCAGCGTCTTCAACTGTGACCTGGAGCCTGGACCAGAATGGAGGTCACAGGTAAGGATGGGGGACCTGAGAGGCCTGGGGGTCCAGGTGAGAAAGAGGTCCCAGGCCTTACCTGATGGGGCCAGGAGGAAAGTAGGCCTCCTGGAGCTGGACCCTGAGGGCCACATGACGCTGTGCCAGGATGGCTGCTGCTTGAGCTGCTCCCTTCTCATCCCCACCCTCTACGGCCTGGGTCAGGCGCCCTGCCAGCTCTTCTGCAGGAGGAGAGAGAGCCGTCGCAACCCCACACTGGCTGCTTCCCCCAACCCCTCCGGCCACCTGCCTTTACCTTTCTCCATCAAGTCTCCAGGGCTCCAAGGAAGATCCACCTTGGGCTGGGGGGCCTTGGGTGCGGGCACTTCAAGGGGACTGGGCGGGGAGACAGGGCGTGTTTCTGGGTCTAGGGCTGGGGGCAAGCTGTCACTGCCTAGGAGGAAAGATGTGGGGTGGGCTGGTGGTCTCTTTGAGATCTGGCCCCCCACGGAGTACACACCCAGGCCTCTGTTCTCTCACCTCAGGCTTCCAGTACCTTTGTCTCCTCCCTCCTCACCTCAGCCCATGCCAGGGCCCTGCCTTGGCCACATTTCAAGCCAGACCTTCGCCCAGTCTTGGCCCTTGCACACCCGAGGTCCCTGCTGACTCCACTTCAGAGTTGCACTTGGCTCTTTCTTGGCCAAAGGAGGTCCTTCTGGCCTCCTTTGCTGCCCAGTCCCACCTGCAGCCCTCCTCCACAGGGGCTGGGCCACCTCTCGGCCTGTACAAGCCCTCTCGGCCAGCCAGGAAGCTCCCTGAGCCTCACAGCAGAACCAGCGGAAGTCTCCAGGAGTCCTGCAGTGAAGGTGGCCTCCTTCCAGGGAACTCCTTCTCTCCTGGCTCTGCCATCAGCACAGAGCACTCTGGGCTGATCCTATTCCAAACAACCCCTCTCCAGCTGGCGCTTGCCCTGAGAGTGCCACCAGCTCCCCTTCTTACCTCCCACTTGACGCCTTGCCCATGTGGTGCAGATGCAGCTCCTTTGTCTCAATATTCTGAGCCATCTGCCCACTCAGATAAGCAGGGCTCCCAAGCACCCAGCACCAGGCCTGCCTGGAATCTCTAAGGCCTTGAAGGAGTGCTTACTACAGGTACAGAATACACATGTGGTGAACCAACCAACCAATGTATGCATGAAAGAAAAGTGCCTTTCTCCCTCTGCAGATGCTACTGTCTGGACCTCTCTTCCATCTCACTGTTTGCTTTTTGCTCACCAGCTCACCTGTAGCATCTGTGAACTGCTTCCCTGATGCACTGGCTGCCTGCCGGACCCTCTCCTTGTTTCTGTCTTCTAGTGACCTTGGTTGACCTTTTCTACCCCTAACTTTTCCTCTTCAGAACCTAAGCTCCTTCTACCTCCTTTCCCTCCCACATGTTTTAAGAACTTGACAACTTCTATGCCCTCCCAAACAGGCCCTCTGCAGTGTCTGTTCCTTCCAGCTTCTCAACCATTAACTTTTCCATTCAAACCTCCAGGAAATCCAGCCAGTTCCTCTCCTAAGCATCTCTGGGAACATCCTTCCTCCCTCCAGCCCTGTCTGCATCACCCACACGAATGCAAGGGTCCACCAGTCTTCCGAAACTTGAATCTGAGCCTGTCACTCTCCCACTATCTTCCATGCTTCTGATAGTCTGTCTTCTCACCCTGGTCCTGAGGGTCTGCATACGCTGCTCCTCCACACCTGTCTGGCACTGCCTTCCGTCTCTGTTCCTTTTCTCTACTTCCTTACTCCTGGGAGTGCTCCCTGAACCCCAGCAGTGGGCAAGAGGGGCTCAGCTTTCCCCATTACTCTCCCCATCCAAGCCTGGGGGCTTGGGGCTACTCCTGCCCTCTTACAGAACAAACATTGGCCCTGGCCTGGTGAATCTTCACTCCAGGGAACTGACCACTCTGTCCTTCCAAGGTAGCATCTCGGACTAGGGCTGCCCACCGCTGAGCTTCCTGAGGGTTGGCGAAGTGCAGACTGAGAGTCCCAGGTCCTCCCGATGGAGGCTGCAGCTCATGCTGGCAGGGGCCTCGGACTGTGTAGGAGACGGACTCCAAGGGCCACTCCAAACTGACCTGAGGAGAGGGAGAGTCCAGGCTCAGTGCCTCCCCCAGCACATACTGCATGATAATCAAAGGAATACAAGGTAACGTTTGTCGACTACTACAACGTCCTAAGCCTTTTTACTCGTGTTATTTTATGAAACCCTCACAGTAATCCTACAAAGGGAAGTACCAGCATTATCCCCATTTTACAGACAAGGAAACAGAAGCAAGGAAAAGATAATGGCACGTGGCTAGCAAACGGAAGAGCCTGGCTTCAGGTTCAGCGGCCAGGCCGCACGTCCCCGCCGGCCCCACTCACCGCCCCGGGGCCCGCGCCCAGCATCTCCAGCCGGAAGCGCCCTGGTCGCTCAGGGTCCGCACTCAGCTGCAGCCTCCGCAGCTGGGCCTCCACGTCCAGGGCGGCGCCCAGCGGCCTCACCGCGGCATGCACGGCCAGGAGCACGGCGGCAGAGCCGGGGACCGAGCCCGCGGCTGTGCCGCCCGCCGGCGGCGCCATCTCCGGTCCGGCGCCCGCACTGGCCCCCCGAGCCCGCTTCCGTGGCCTTGGGTCGCTGAACGCCTACACCGGCCGGAAACTGTAACCACGAGCCTGGGGTTCCGGGCGCTGCCCGAGCGTCGGAGCCGTCTGCCGCTCCCGCTTCGCCCACGATGGCGCTTGGCCCAAAGGTTTCCCGACAAAAGCGGATGAGGCTGGGCTTGGAGGCCTGTACTCCAGGCAGAGCGTCAGAGACGCCAGCACCGGCCACGAATGGAAGACCCTAGAGGCTCGGGTTGGGGCTGAGCTCGGCGGTCCTTGTGAACCCTGTATCTGGCTCCCAAGCAGAAAGCTACTCGGGAGCCTCTTCTGGGCCGCAGCCCACCTCCCGACGCTCTCGCGGTTGCCGCATCCCACCCACACCTCACTAGTCCACTAGGCCCTCCGGGGAACTGGGAAGCCACTGGGGCGGGACCTCGAGGGCCGCGGCCAATGAGCGCTAGGGTGGGAGGCGGATTCGCACGGCCGAGAAGATGACGGACAGGGGTCGTACCCACTAGGAGCGGAAATCGGGACTGAGCGGCTGATGCCACCCCCAATGACTGTGCTAGCTCCCGGTTCCGACGGCTGGAGCGGGCCATTCAGACGCGTGGGGACGGACCTGGCAGACGCTTGTTGTTGTCCGGTTCGGGGAGGCAGAGGTCGTTCGCTCGCTTGCTCGGGCCCTCTGTGGCGGTCGGCGGACAGGTCGGTCGCGATAGCAGGGCGCCGTGCAGGGGCGAGGCTATGTCGCGGTGGCAGTCCGCAGGGGCCGGCAGGGCCGGGAGTAACGGGACGTCGCCGCGGAGCTTCTTCCCCCGGATACAGCGCGGCCCGAGTGGAGGCCGCGGCGCCTCCGCCCGTTCCTGAGGAGCCCGCGCCGCGCANGGAGCGGAAATCGGGACTGAGCGGCTGATGCCACCCCCAATGACTGTGCTAGCTCCCGGTTCCGACGGCTGGAGCGGGCCATTCAGACGCGTGGGGACGGACCTGGCAGACGCTTGTTGTTGTCCGGTTCGGGGAGGCAGAGGTCGTTCGCTCGCTTGCTCGGGCCCTCTGTGGCGGTCGGCGGACAGGTCGGTCGCGATAGCAGGGCGCCGTGCAGGGGCGAGGCTATGTCGCTGTGGCAGTCCGCAGGGGCCGGCAGGGCCGGGAGTAACGGGACGTCGCCGCGGAGCTTCTTCCCCCGGATACAGCGCGGCCCGAGTGGAGGCCGCGGCGCCTCCGCCCGTTCCTGAGGAGCCCGCGCCGCGCAAGGCCCACCCCGCCTTCTCAGCCGCACCGACGCCCATCGACCTGACCCTGCCGAGTCTGGCCCGGCCCGATTGAGCGCGGCGCAAGCAGGTAGGTGTACGCCCTGTGCCCGGCGGCGGCCCGGGCTGTCCGGACTACAGTGCCCAGCGGGCTCCGCGCCGGCGCGCACGCGCGCACTCCGAGGCGCACGGCTGCCTGGGACGCGTAGTTCCTGCGCCCCGGCTGGGGTTTCCCCCGAGACCCGGCGGACGCTGGGGCCGCCCTAGCGGCTTGTTTGGCCGACACTTGGGGGGCCTCAGGGCTTCTCTCCGCCCTCTCTCATACTTTTGAAGGAAATCGGAGGAGCTCATGGGTTTCCTCTCTCCTTCACTAGAAAGCCGTTTGTAGAACAGGGAAGAGCGCCGCGTCCAGGTGACGGCAGAGCCGAGCCCCAGATGTCCTGGTTCCTTACCGGGAGCGGGTTTTCACTCTGGCCGGAGGGGAACTGCAGGAGTCACGCCCCTTCGCGGACTCCCAGGGTCCTCCTTGGTGGGATGGAGAGTGTTGAGGGAGAGACTAACCCAGCGTCCTCGAGGTTAGCAAGATCCCCGGTGGGTCCCCCAGCCTGGCCAAAGAACTCGTGTGAGGTGCAGGAGGTGTAGCTGAGCTGGGCCTGGACTTGCCTATCTTACCGTTTTTCCCGCCAGTGCTGAAGGGCTGGAAGCAGGCTGCAGGAGGAGCCCAAGTTGTTTACAGCAGCACCTCTTATTGCGAGGAGGGCTGAAAGTGGAACCCTACGGGCCAGATTCCCATGGACTGATCTCCGTCCTCAGGCAGCACTAGCCCCTGGAGCACAGACCCCTCCCCGAGGACATGAAGCTGCTGGAGAACTCCAGCTTCGAGGCCATCAACTCGCAGCTGACCGTGGAGACGGGAGATGCACACATCATTGGCAGGTGAGGTTGGGGCTGTGGGGGCTGGCCTCTTAGAGGCCACTCTGCAATGGTTCTGGTTGAGCATGGGAGGTGGCATGCTCCACGGTCCTGCCTGCATCTTTAGGATTGAGAGCTACTCGTGTAAGATGGCGGGTGACGACAAGCACATGTTCAAGCAGTTCTGCCAGGAGGGCCAGCCACACGTGCTGGAGGCTCTGTCCCCACCCCAGACCTCGGGCCTCAGCCCCAGCAGGTGAGTGGGGGCAGGGCCTGCCTATGGGGGACTGGTGAATGGGCCAGCACTGGGCTGACACTTGTCTCTGTGCAGACTGAGTAAGAGCCAAGGTGGCGAGGATGAGGGCCCCCTCAGCGACAAGTGCAGCCGCAAGACCCTCTTCTACCTGATTGCCACGCTCAATGAGTCCTTCCGGCCGGACTACGACTTCAGCACAGCCCGCAGCCATGAGTTCAGCCGGGAGCCCAGCCTCAGCTGGGTGAGGGTGGGGTTGGGGAAGGGACCTGCAGGCCCACAGCCATCCCAGGTGTCCTCCCTAACTTACCGTGCTCAGCCCGCTTCATTCCTGCTGCCGGGCTCCTCATCAGCCCCGACTGTGACCATCCTAGGTGGTGAACGCAGTCAACTGCAGCCTGTTCTCAGCTGTCCGGGAGGACTTCAAGGCCCTGAAGCCACAACTGTGGAACGCGGTGGATGAGGAGATCTGCCTGGCTGAATGCGACATCTATAGGTGGGCCGGCGTCCCTGCACGGAGTGGGGGTCCTAGGTCTCCGTGGCACTGGGACCTCACACCATGTCTCACCCCCCACTCCCCCAGCTACAACCCAGACTTGGACTCAGACCCTTTTGGGGAAGATGGCAGCCTCTGGTCCTTCAACTACTTCTTCTACAACAAGCGGCTGAAACGGATTGTTTTTTTCAGCTGCCGCTCTATCAGGTTGGCTGGCATCTGTCTCCCTCCCTCCCCTACCTCCCTGTTTGGCCCACACACCTTTTCCCCATCCCATTCCTAACGTTCTCCTTCTCGGCCATCCTTGGAGTCAGCAGTAGGCTGGGGGCAGGCGATTTTAAGACTGGTCTCCCCTCCCCCCAGTGGATCCACCTACACTCCCTCGGAGGCAGGCAACGAGCTGGAGATGGAGCTCGGGGAGGAAGAGGAGGAGGAGGAAGAAGAGAGTGGAGGTGGAGGCAGCGAGGGTGGGCCTGAGGAGCCTGGAACCATGGAAGAGGACAGGTGTGAGACTGCCCCAGCAGCCTCCCTCCATGAACTCTGGGGTGGCAGGGCAGGGCCCCCTCTGCCTGGGCTCCTGGGTGTGGGCTCCTCAAAGCTCACTGCACACCACCCTTTGTGCAGGGTCCCGGTGATCTGTATGTGAAGAGGAGAAACAGAGGCCCTAGCTTCACCCAGCTTCGAACAGTGCCTGGACCTGCCCACCTGAGGGCCCAGGTCCCGGCGCTGCCACAGCACCAGCCCACCCCAGGCCATGCCTGCCTAGCCTGTGGCTGTCCACTCACCCCCCACAGGCTGCTGCTGCCCACACTGTGGCTGGACTAGACAGCACAGGGCCTGGTGGGAAGAGCCACTGCCCTGCTCACACGAACTGACACAGGCAGGGGCAGCTGGACCGCAGAGTTTATTTTTGTATTTTGTGTGGGCTCAGGCCTGGACCTTCACACTCCAGCCTAAAGGGCCGGAGACCCAGCAAGTGGTCCCAGGGGTCATCTGCCCACTTGTACCCCCCACCTTGCCCATTGGGCAGCGTGCACTGAGTGTCACTTTGCTGCAGCTGGTTTGTTTCCAATAAAAGTTTCTGTGACTTAGCGTGGACCTAGACTCACGAGGCGTCAGGGTGGGGCCTGCGTCGAGGGCGGGGCCTGCTGCGGCTGGTATCCTAGCAACGGTCTTAAGGGGCTGTTGAGCCGCTCCCACCGGTTTTGAAATGGAGTCGGAAGTGTTGGATGCAAGCAACCCCTTTACAGTAGAAGGCGACCACCTGAGTCTAGACCAAGACCTATATGAGACCGACATTTATGAAGTCCCGGACCCGGCGTTCCTCAAGGAAGAGAGGGGTGAGGTGGCCTGGGCTCACTGAGGGACAGGTTATGTCCTCGGGGAACGCAGCGCTCCCTGGGCAATCTTCTAACTGGGCAGGGCTCCCAGGAGGGCCCTTGGCTGCCCACGACCTCCAGAGTTAGGGGCCCAAGACCACAATGACAGCTTCCACTGCCGGTTCGCAGAGTCATCATTTTCGGAGCGGGCCCCACAGCTTTTTACCAACAACTCGCGGTGGCAGAACATGGCTCTGAGTGCCCGTGCCCACCAGCTGTGGCTGCTCCTGCGTACAGGCCTCCAGACCTTTGTGGAAAAGGTGCGGCTTGGCCATGGCATCTGTGTCAGGCCTCTTTCCTGATCTGGCTCTTACCCTAGGGGTCCCCAGTAGGATCCCAGCCGGGGTCCTCTTGGCATCCCTAGGCAGCTGTCCTGCCTACCCCCAACCCCTGGCCCCCGCCAAGTTCACTGCAGTCTTGTTGATTCTGGCCCATAGGAAAAGAGAGCTGAGCTGCACGTGGCGCACTTGACACACGGGCTGGAACCCCTGCAGCACCTGGAGGTGGCAGCCGGGCTGTGTTCGGTGGCACAGGACCCCGTGGGCAGACGCTTCGTGGTGCTGGACGGTGCAGGCCGCCTGCACCTGCACAGAGAGGATGGCTGGGCACAAGAGAAGCTGCTGGCTCCAGTTGCACTTACAGGGCTAGTGGCGGTGCTGGGCCCTCTGGGCACTGTGGGCCGCTTTGTGGGGTGGGGCCCAGTGGGGCTGGCCATACTAAAATCTGACCTTAGCCTACTGTGGCTGAGTAAGCCAGGGAAGCACGGGGTGCCAGGCCGCGAGCCCATCTGCTGCCTGCCGGTGCCAGATCCTGGGCTGCTGCTGGTGGCGGAGGCAGGCGGAAACCTGGTGCTCTGGAAGTTCCGTTCAGGGGGCCGCTGCCTGGTTCCCCACGGGTCCCCTCTTCAGCTACCGCCAAGCATCTCGGGTGCGCTTGCGCGTCTGGCTCTGGGGCCTCAGCCTCCCCATCACGACCCATGCTGCTTCGCAGCCTATGGCTCAGCCGTGCTCACCTTTGATCTGCAAACCTGGGCTCTCATAGATGTGCGTCGGAATCTGCACAAAACGTGAGGGGGGCCCAGGGACGGGTGAGGGAGGGCGGAAACCATGAGGCGAGGCTGCAACGGAAATCCGGTCGTCAGAGGCGCAGGTGGGCGCATGCGCATGCGTGCACACGGCAGTGCACACACGAGCACACACACGGCAGTTCTGAGTCCATCCGGCCTCCCTCTCACTCTTCAGCACCATCTTCGACCTGGCGTACTGTAAAGAGGTAGAGGCCATGGTGACAGCTTCCCGGGACAGCACGGTGAAAGTGTGGGAGGCTGACTGGCAGATCCGGATGGTGTTCGTGGGACACAGAGGTGCGCTGGGCCATGGTTGCTCCTGAAGCCTGGTCTCCACCCTGGGCACGGCCCTCTGCCTTCAAGAGCCCCTGGCACACAATGTCTGCTGCTTCCTTGCCAAGCTTCTCCATCCTGGCTGTGACCCTGACCGAGCCTGACCGAAAGCTCCCCCTTCCTTGGTCCCTGGGACACACGAGTGATACGCGCCCCTCCCGCAGGCCCGGTGACCGCGGTGGCCGTGCTCCCGAACACAGCCCTGGTGTTGTCGGCTTCACAGGACGGGACGCTGCGCACGTGGGACCTGAAGGCAGTGGCGCAGGTGGGTGAGGTGGCGCTCACCTGCTGGGGCCGCGGTGTGCCATCGGAGAGGGTGAGCCGTCTGCTGGCCCCCGCAGGCCCGGGCTGGCCCTTGCTCTCCTTGGGGGCCCGCAGTGTGGGGCTGTGGCGTGCGCGGGAGCTCTACTCGCCATTGGCGCAGCTGTCTGCGCCGGTGCTCCACCTGCAGTTGGCGCCAGCGTTGCCCAAGCCCACGGCCCCGCACGCGGCGCTGCCTGCCCGCCTCGTGTGCGCCTGCGCCGACGGCTCAGTATACCTGGTGTCGGTCTCTGGCGGACACACCGTGAGCGCGCTTCTGCTGGAGCCCGAGGACTGCGCAGCCGCCGTGGCCTACTGCCTGCCTCGTGAGGCGCTGTGGGTGCTGACGCGTGCCGGACACCTGCTGTGTGCCAATGCAGCACGCTCCCCAATGCGGGTGCTGTACCGCCTGTGCCCACCGCCGCCACCCGCGCCCCAGCCCTGCTGCCTGCACCTCTACAGCCACCTCACGGACCCCGCCAGCGCATTCACCAACTGGGAGATAGTGTGCCAGTACAAGGGCGAGCTGTGCCGAAGCGATGTGGCCTGGGCCCGGAAGGACAAGAACCGGTGGGTGCTGCAGCCAGCCGGGGCTGGGCAAGACAACCGGGCCCGTGCCAACGGGCTGTGGTCGCCAATAGGTACCTGCCCGTGGTGGGGCACACTGATGGCACCCTGTCTGTACTCGAGTTGGGCTCCTCGAAGACAGTCTTCCTAACGGAGGCACACAGCCCAGGCCCTGTCACTGCCATCGCGTCCACCTGGAACAGCATCGTGTCCTCTGGTCGGTACCTCTCCCCCCTCCCCCGCCACGCCTACAGGGGACTCCTTCCCTCCCCAGAGG
Source organism: Oreotragus oreotragus (assembly GCA_006410675.1). NCBI lineage: Eukaryota > Metazoa > Chordata > Mammalia > Artiodactyla > Bovidae > Oreotragus > Oreotragus oreotragus. Next base: position 228,727 of record SJYX01017030.1, read on the forward strand.
CGCCACCGTGGCTCCTGCCCGCACAGGGGGAGACCTGACTGTGAAGATGTGGCGCGTCTTCCCCTACGCCGAGGAGAGCCTGAGCCCCCTGCGCACCTTCTGCTGCTGCCACCCGGCGGTGGTGCTCTGCGCCCTTGGCAAGCGCGTCTTGGTGGGCTTCGAGGACCTGAACAGCGCCACCTATGGCCTGGTGCAGTTTGGCCTGGGCAGCAGCCCTCGCTATGATCACCGGCCCCAGGATGACCCCACAGACCGCATCACCGGTGAGGGGGCAGGGCCGAGGGGAAGCCCAGGCCTCTAGATGGCTCCCACCCCTAAAGCTGAGTTCTGGCCCCCAGGCCTGTGCTGCTGTCCCACGCTCAAGCTGTATGCCTGTTCCAGCCTGGACTGCACCATCCGCATCTGGACAGCGGAGAACAAGCTGCTGCGGTGGGCTGGGGAGGGGTGGGGGCGGGGAGCAGCTGCCTGGGTTTCCCTCCTTCACCCTACCGGAGCCCGGCAGCTGGAGGGGGTGCAGGGGTGGCCAGGGCCTTGCCTCTGTTCCTGCCTTGGTGTTCTACTCAGAGAAGCAGGGCTGGGCTCTCACCCTGAACCCCCTTCCAGGCTCCTACATCTGAACGGTGCCCCTCAGGCCCTAACCTTCTGCAGCAAGAATGGGGACCTGGTCCTGGCACTGGGCTCCCGCCTCTGCCTGGTGGACCACAGACTCTACCTGCCCACATCTTACCTGCTTAAGGTGCTCAGTGAGCACAGGTGGGTGGGGCGGGGCTGCTGTGGGCAGACGAATCGCCGAGGCCAGAGCTCCAGGCTCCTTTCCCTGTTCCAAAGCTGTGCCAAGAGGTACCTGATGGGGTGAATGATCCTCCACTGCCGTTGACCAGCCAGGAGTCACTGACCGCAGCCCAGCTACAGAGGCTTGCCAACCTGCGTGGGGTGGCCAGCCTCAGGTCTGCTGAGAGGCCTGGCTGAACTGTCACAGAAGCCCCCACCCGGCTCCCCTGGGTCAGGGCCTGGCCACATGCCCCCACAGGAAACCCCAGAGCTCCCAGGCCCCTCAGCCACTCACTGCAAGCCCATGCCAGTCCTGACCGTTCGTGGTTCCCCACCAAGGGCCTAGCCACCCACCCCAGGACCCCAGCCCAGCCTCTGCCCTACCCCACTGACAATGCCATCCGTGTCCCATGTGCCCCTCCCTGTCTGCAGCACAGCCTCGTGTTTCATCCATCGCCAGACAACAGCTCCTCAGCAGCCAGTGTTGGAGGAGGTGGGGTGGCTCCCAGTGCCCCCCCAGTCCCCAAGCTCAGGGCCCTCCCCTTCAGTCCTTGGGGAAGGCCTGGGATCCCTGCACTTGTCTGGGTGGCACACGACAAGGCTCAAGGAAGAGTGAGCTGACCCCTGACCCCCACCCCAGGACTTGGAAGTCCTGGTTGCCCGGAACCAAGACCTTCAGCAATTGAAACTGGGGCTGGAGAGCCCGGCAGCCCGGCCCCAGCTGACTTGGCAGCAGCGCCAGCAGGCCTTTGATAACTACCTACATCTGATCTACGGCCCAGGCATGCTGGTGAGCATGGGGCCTCCCTGGACCTCACTGTGCCCTGGGCCTCTGACCTGCCTGTGTGCCCTGCCCCCACCAGGGTATGGATTCTGAAGCAGAGCCCCAGCAGCAGTGGGGCACGGTGGCCCTCGCAGTGGAGAGAGAGACCTGGGACCCAAGTGCCCAGCCCAGAGATGGCACTGCTCTTGGGGGCACTGAAGCCCCACCACTGCAGGATGTGGGGACCCTGGGCAGGCGCTTTGCCCGCCTGCCCCGAGTCCCCTTGCCTCTCCCACCCACCTACCGGAGGGTGCACAGCAGAGCATCCCAGGTGAGGCCTCCCACTCCTCCCACCCCTGCCCTCACCTCATAATTCCTGCCCCCCACCCTCTGACTCCTCCTTCTGCCCCAGCTACTGGCCCGCTCCTCCCTGAGCTGCGAGCTGGGCCTTGGTCTAGACCTGCAGCTGCAGTGGGACCGGCACAGCAAGAAGCCTCTGGCCTGGGATCCACCATCCCCCGACCCGGGGCAGATCAGGGTGAGAGCCTGGTGGAAGGAGGCTGCCACCAGGGGCAGAGCTGCAGAGATACTGGAGCCCCAGGCCTCTGTCCTGTCCCCCCAACCAGACCTCCCTGCCGCTGCAGAGGCGGCCCCAGGAGCTTCTCTCCAACCTCAGTGGCTTCTTCCCTGCCACCATCCATCCTTTCAAGGTGAGAGCCCCAGCCTAAGCTAGAGGCGCCTTCCTCCGCAGGGCGCCCTTCTTGAGGACCCCATCCTTCCCCTGGCTGCGCGCCTTTGTGCCAACTCCACCCTGAGGGCCAGACCCACCCCCCACCCCCAGACCAGTTTCATGGCTGCTGCTTGCACTCTGGGAACCAGCTGCCAGAGGGCCAGGACCCTGGAGCAGACTCTGGGGAGGCCAGAGCCTCTGCTGCCTGCCCCACCTGCAGCCGCTCCCAGCGAGTGTCAGGGGCGGGGCCTCTGGACTGTGCTTAGGAGACCGTTGTCCCGCCCCAAGGGGAGCGGAGTCACCAGGAGCCACCTCCCAACTCTGCCCCCCAATGCCCAGACAGACCTAGCCCCTCCCCGACGCTCATGTCTGGCACTCCCCACTGAACCTTCCAGCTGCTACTCTTATCTACCCAAGCCTCCAGTACGCCCCCGGGGGCTCCTACTGCCCCCCTCCCTTTTTTTTCTTCTTGGCTGCTGTGCGTAGCTTGTGGAATCTTAGTTCCCTGACCAAGGACTGAACCCTGGCCCTGGGCAGTGAGAGGGAAGTCCCTCCTATGGCCCAGGGCTGAGCCAGTGCAGAGCGTGTGGGTGTTAGGGCTCCCAAAGGCTAGCCTCACCTGGACTTCCCTTCTCGGCCACCACAGTGGACCGCACTCTGCCTGTCCTTCTGCCTGACTGGGAGGTTCTCTCTTCCTGACGGGGGTCGTGAACAGGGCTGTGAGCCTGGCTTAGCTTCTGGACATGGGGCTGGTGCCCGCTAGGGGGGTCCCTGGGGTAGAGGTCAGGCCCTCAGCTCGGCCTGCTGTGCCCTCCCCGCAGTACTGGCGGTGGCCCATCTGCTTCCCGGGCTGTGTGCCCAACTCTGTGGTGCTGCAGCAGATGTGGCCACCTGAGGAGGTCAGCGGCCTCGGAGCCCCCGGCGGGCTCTCAGGCAGCCGCGAGAGCAAGGTGAGGCAAGCAGCAGGGCGGGGTCTGCGGGAGGGCGAGCCCCCTCCCCAGTCCCTGGCCCACGGCCAGGGCCTGGCTCTCCCCTCTGCAGCGTGGGGACCAGAAGGACCTGTGGCTGGTGCGGGGCATCAGGTGGCGCCGCACCAAGAAGCAGCAGAAGCTGATCCAGTGGCTGAGGGACGAGGAGGATGAGGACGAGGAGGAGCTGGAACTGGACTGGGGCTCGGAGCCCCCGAGTTCCCCGCACAGGCTGCCCTCTGACCCGCTGCTGGTGCCCATGAGGCTGCGGGCGCAGGTGGACGTCGGGGGCTGGGCCAGTGGTGGCACAGGGGTGGCCTAGGGAGGCAGGGTCTGCAACTGCTGCTGCTGCTACCCCTAGAGTGCCAAGGACCCTATCCTGAGCCTCAAGGGCACCCGTGAGGACACCACCAGGACCAAGACCTACTTTCACCACCCTCAGTTCCACCACGCACAGTTGCTCTGGGAGCAGCGCTATGGGCATCTGCCGAAGTTCTTGCAGTTCTTCGTTGAGCAGAACTGGTTTAAAAAGCTCTTCCCCATCTTCACCCTGCAGGTTCGGGGGGGTCTCAGAAGCACAGACTCAGGGGTGGGATCGGGGAGGCTGGAGCGCCCGGGGTGACAGCAGGGGGCGGGGCTCCGCAGGCCTACCCTGAGATGGGCACGGTGGAGGGCCTGGCCTCGGTGTTCATGGACCTGCTGGAGGAGGCCTCCTGGGCCGACCGTGTGCATGTGCTGTGCGTGCTGCTGAGGCTGCTGCCGGACCTCAGCAGAGAGTTCTGTAGCCGGCTGCAGGGCACCCTCCTGCACTTGCTTAACCTGGAGCAGCCCCCCAGCCTACAGGTGAGTGCCTCGCCCCCAGCCGGCCCCACCCTGCCCCAGGCGCAGGGCACTGCTCTCGCTCTCCACCTGCGCTCAGGACCGGGTCCAGAAGCAGTTTGTGATGCTGGCGCTGCAGCTGCTCCTGGCATGCTCCCTGGAGTCCCGTGAGGTGGTGCTGGAGCTGATGTCCTACTTCCTCTACTCGCCAGCCCCCTGCCGGTGAGTCCTGCTCCCACTGGCCCTCTCCACTGTGGGAGGCCACCCACAAACCTCCCACACCTGCTGCAGGCCGGAGCTCAGGAAGCTGCTGGATGGACTTGGCCTTCAGGACCCGCAGGGCTTCCTGTTCAAGGAAATGATGACCTGGGTCCAGGGCCCAGACCCTGAGTCCAAGGCCACACTGCGCAGGCTCTGTTGCCAGAAGCTGGAGGAAATGATCCAGCAGCTGCAGGTCTGGGTGGGCCGGGTGGGGGCAGGGCTGGGCAGTCTGCCCATGGAGCCTCTTTTCTTCCCAGGCTTTCCCCAAGTCTGGGGGACGGTGGGGAGTGGGGGAGGGAACCAGGTGAGGCCAGCGGGCTCCTCTCCCTACTCCCGCTCTGTGCCTCCTTCGTCCTCCCCTACCCTGTCCCCGTCTCCCAGGATTTTCCTGTACCTCCCCAGGAGGAGGGGAAGGTGGGGTCTCTGCCTTGGACCCTGGTGCACCCTCCCCTAGCTGTCTCTCCTGCAGATGGAGACCATGCAGCTGTCTGTAGCCAAGTTGTCAGAGGTGCTGCCCAAGGTCTCAGAGACCTCAGGACTTCACCCCCCTTCTAAAGAGGCCCTGTCGCAGATCTCGATGCCCTCTGGGGCAGCTGGTCACATCTCTGTGACGTCCTCCAATATCTCCCAGACACCCTCTCTGGTGGTCTCACCGGGGGTATCAGACTTGACCACCCTGGAGCCCCAGGCCCAGCAGACGCTGACACAGCTGCACTTTGCGCGGACCCGACGTGCACTGTCGGAGACCCTGACGCCCTTCTGCCTCCAGCCTGAGGTCTTGTTGCGGTCCTCTGCACCCGCCATACTACCCCATGAGATGCCGCTGCGTGAGATGCCGCCCCATGAGATGCTGCCTCTGGCACAGATGGTCTGGTCACAGTCCAAAATGCTGGACCTGGGGCCCATTGATGCCCTCAACTTCTTTTGCGAGCAGCAGCGCATTCGGCAGCAGGGGCCCCTGCCCGAGGAGCCCTACAGCCCACCCCCAGGCCCTCCCTCACCCCCGCAGGTCTGTGGCATGGTGCTGCCACAGTCCCCAGATCCCCGGTGAGCAGGCCATGGGCTCCAGGGTGAAGCTGGGGCAGAGCCTGTATGGGGTGGCTGAGGCGCTAACTCAGCCAAGCCCACCTCCCCACCCTACAGGCACAACCGCATCCTCCGGCTTCAGGAGGCCAGGGTCCAGAGGCCTCCCATGAGACTGAGGGGTGAGTGGGGTCAGGGATGGAAATCGGACCCCGGCCCAGCCCAGTTCCCACCGAGCATCCACCCCATACCACGGTCTCACCATCCTGATGGCCCCCCAGGCCGAATGCTGTCCCGGCTCTGGGTGGACCGCTCCCTGGACAGCACCATCCGCATACTGAAGCTGCCACTGCCTCGGGTGGAACTGCAGCCTTTCCCCCCAAACTGGCCCAGGTCTGCCCGTCCACTGCCCCCACGGCTCCTGCAGCCTGCCCTCCAGCGCTACTTTCTGCCGGATGACACCGACCCTGACAGCTACCACTGACCCAGCAAGTGCCCTTGGCCTGGCCCTGCGTCCCCCTTCCCTCCAGCATGGAGTCAAGACACAGCTCTCCAGCCCAGCCAGATGTTTGCCCCAGCTAAGGCTCAGGGCTGGAATAAAGTCCAGAGGCCACAACCCACACATTGGATGCCACCTTCACCTTTGGGGGCCACTGAGGTGGGCAGGGGGTCTGGTTTGTGGTGAACCTGCTGGTGGCCAGTTGCACATGTGAGGCATGTGTAGGGGCCTGGTGGGGTCTGGGGTGGAACAGGATCTGGGCTGGGGTCAGCACATGTTGAGCAGTGTTCCGGGTGGGGGTGCATTTGTCTGCCCAGAGAAGGAATCCATAGCACGGGCATGTCCCTGATCAGGCACTCAGCAACCTTAGTTACTGGGGTCAGGATGGGCGGGAGATACCAATAGGTGGGCCGGGGAGAGGGGAAGGTCTGGGTGGTGGCAGGTATGTGTGGGGGAACCTATGGTCATTTGATGCAGATGAAACCAGGAGTGGTCGGAGCTTTGCTACCTCTAGGCTGGAAAGGAGAAGACTGATGAAGGGGCCCCGCATGCTTTACCCACAAAGCAGTAAAGGGGCAGTGTATCCTCTGAATCTTTCCCCTCAGTCACCCGGAGATGGACCTTGTGTGGAAGGTGCAGGGTCTCAGAGGGCCTTAGCTTTCTTCTGCACTGCCATGACCTCACAGGGCCCTGCCCCAGCCCCGGCTGGGCCCACGTGTACATTGGCTGTCAGGACAGCTTGTGTGAAAGGCCAGTGCTAGCTCTTCACGTCCTGCTGCTGGGAGGCCTGAGCAGCGACTTCTTTCCTGCACCATCAGCCTCTGATTTTTGACGTTCCTTCTCAATGGTTTTGTGGTTAAAATTGGTTGCTCACACCTTCCCCACAAACCCCTACCTGTGTGAGGCCTTGTTATGGGGCTTCCAGTGGGCAGCTCTTGATGTTTTTCAGTATGTGATGTTCCTTGGGGGCTCAGATGGCAAAGAATCTGCCTGCAATGCAGGAGACCCCGGTTCAGTCCCTGGGTTGGGAAGATCCTCTGGAGAAGGGAATGGCTATCCACTCCAGTACACTTGCCTGGAGAATTCCATGGACAGAGGAGCCTAGCAGGCTACAATCCATGGGATCGAAGAGTCAGACACAACTGAGTGACTAACACTTTCACTTTGGAGCTTCCCTAGTGCCTCAGATGGGAAAGAATCTGCCCGCAGTATGGGAGATTACAGTGTTGGGAAGACCCCCTGAAGAAGGGAGTGGCAACTCACTCCAGTATTCTTGCCTGGAGAATTCCATAGGTAGGAGAGCCTGGCAGGCTACAGTCCATTGGGTTGCAAAGAGTCATACACAACTGAAAAACTAACAGACACACACGATGTTTTATAAAGAGGAACTGTGCACCCTAAAACAAGGATTGGGAAGCCCATGATAGTCTACTTCTACTGGCGTCTCTATGGTTCAAATTATAGAGGCAATAAATGCTTTAGAAAATGGGAATTCTGGTGGTCCGCTGGCTAGGACTCTGCTCTGTCACTGCCAAGGGTAAGGGCTCAATCCCTGTTAAAAGAACTAAGATCCCACAAGTCGTGTGGTACAGCCCAAAATAAAAAAAAAAAAAGTTAAATGTCAATTTTGTGCTGTGTATTACAACTATTTACAAAAGTTAATACGCCACAAACCATGGAATTTAAATGGATGATGTTATGGTATGTTGATTTTATCTCACATGTGTTAGTCACTCAGCAGGACACAGTCTTGTCTGACTCTGCCATTCCATGGACCATAGCTCACTAGGCTCCTCTGTCCATGGAGTCAGTTACATGTTGAATTATATCCCAACACATAACCAGATGGAACTAGTTCTGCCCCCTGATGCACAGGAAGCCACTTGCGAACACTGGGTCGTGGCGAGGAGGGTGTAGTGTTCGGGCAGGTGCCCATCAGGGAGAACAGGCAGCTCATGGTCAAAAGATCCGAGCTCCCCTAGGCTTTCAGGGGAAGGTTTTAAAGACAGTGTGAGGAAGAACGTCATGGGTTTCATGATTACCTCGTGCACGGTTCTTTGATTGGTTGATAGGTAACCGGGTGGGGTCACTGCAGGCAGCCTTGTCAATTTTTCAGGTTCCAGTTGGTCTGGGGACAAAGTGCTGGTGGTCAGCCTGCAGTTAACTTCTCCCACCAGCAGGGGGTTTCGGTATCTGCAAAACCACTCCATGGCTATTGCTCAGGTTATTACTTCTAGCCTTTGTGTAGAAGTCCTTGCCTTTGTTTTATGGCTAGACTATTACTACTTTGTCTTGCTTGACTGCTTTGGTCTTTGCATTTTCTCACTTCTCTGATAATTTTGCTCACTGGAACCTGGGGAAGGCCTAGGATGCTAAAGCTCTTCTACAGAGATGGGGGACATTCCAGTGGGGGAGGGGGTCTCTCCCCCTAGGAAGGCCCTACAGGGTCCTGTTTGATTTCAAATAAAGCTATTTTAAAAAACACACAGAAACCTCCTTGAAGGGGCTTCCACTGACCAAAATGAGGACAATTTGAGGATCAAAATAATGACAGTAAAGTATTATATTTCTTTGAATAAACTAGGAATACATGTGTCTTCTTTGATATAAATAGATAAAGCTTTTTTCCCCTACAATAACCGATCAAATTAGAAAACAGCCACTTGGCAACCATCATGGTAATAAATAATTCAGAGAAAAAAACAGTACATGCAAAAACTAGGGAGCCAAAGTTGTTTGAGAAACAGCGTGTTCACACAGCCTCAAAGTATCCTCCCATAAAATACTTATTATATACCAAAAGAAAGGAGTAACTTGACAGGGAAGAAGCTTGGGCCACTCCACCTTAATTAAGTGATCAAGACAAGCCTCTCCAACAGACCAAAGCCATGCTACCCGATTGGACAAGAAAAGAACCCAGCATCTCCAGACCACTCCTGCCAGAAAGATACAACCTGAGTCTAGTCAGGAGGCAACCAGACATGTAGATCAAGGAACGTGCTCCACAACAGCTGGCTGGGGGTCTGTGTCAAGGGCGTGAAGAGCTGTTCCTGCCTAAAGGGCATAAGAGGTGACACACAGGTACTGGGGTAACGGGTTATCTGGGAATCCGACTGACGTCTATGGGTCAATGCTATATGGGGTTTCCTTTAACTTTAAATCACTTCTAAAGACTTCAGATCTTTTAATTCCATCTTAGGAATAGTTAAGGCTCCCTACTGGTGAATTCTAAAGGAAATCAACCCTCAATATTCATTGGAAGGACTGATACTGAAGCTGAAGCTCGAATACTTTGACCACCTGAAGCAGGGAGCCAACTCACTGGAAAATACCCTGATGCTAGGAAAGATTGAGGGCAGGAGAAGGGGGCAACAGAGGATGAGATAGATAGTAACACTGAGTCAGTGGACAGGAGTTTGGGCAAACTCCAGGAGATGGTGGAGAACAGGGAAGCCTGGCGTGCTACAGTCCATGGAGTAACAGAGTCAGACATGACTTAGCGACTGAATCTGGTGATTTCTGTAAAGACTTCCTTGAATCATTCAAAGCATGGGTCCTGAAGGTGCACATTTTTGCCTCAGTCAAAAGTACCCACCAGAGGGCATCATTTATCTAGATTATCCATGATATTTTAATTCCACATCTTAAGGAATTTTCAACTCTTCTGCCTAGGATCTGTGTGGTTGCCTTGGAGAGGCAGCACCTCCTTGGACTCGTCCACCCTCTTCCTCAGTTTCCAGGGGACTTTCACAAAAGTTGAGGTTGGGATTGAGGCTATGAAGTCTCTTCCTATTGGTCTAAGGCTCCTGCACCTTCTGACCTGCTGACTTGAGGGGCACACTGTTCCCTGCAACTGGCTGTCCTGGGCGCTATGGCCTCTCGAGGCTTTGTCCTAGCCCTTAGTGTGAAACAAAAGTAATATCCACCTATTAAGGGACATATAGCTGTGGAAAAGTAATGCACATAACAAATAATTCAAGAGTCAGGTAACAAATTGGGGGGGAAACCCCTACATGAGAAAAGTAAGGTCTCCAATTAGTGACCCCAGCTTCTACCTTAAGACAATAGAAAAAGAACAGCAAATTAAGCCTGAAGTAAGCAGAAGAAAGGAAAAAGGCCAAAGTAGAAACCAATAAACTTGAAAGAGAAAACAATAAAAATAATCCAAAAGGCGGTTCTTTAAGATCAACAAAACAGACAAACCCCTGGCAAGACAAAAGGAGAAAGGAGACACAAATTACCAATATAAAGGATGAGAGAGGTGGCACCATGACAGAGTATACACACAGTAAAAGGATAAGGAAATATTATGAAAAACCTTATGACAATTAACAATTTAGATGAAATGGACTAATTAATTAAAACACACAAACTACCAAAAGTAACCCAAGAAGAAAAGGACAACTTGAATGGCCATATNTTCAACTTCAGCTTCTTCAGCATTACTGGTTGGGGCATAGACTTGGATAACTGTGATATTGAATGGTTTGCCTTGGAAATGAACAGAGATCATTCTGTCGTTTTTGAGATTGCGTCCAAGTACTGCATTTCAGACTCTTTTGTTGACCATGATGGCTACTCCATTTCTTCTGAGGGATCCTGCCCGCAGTAGTAGATATAATGGTCATCTGAGTTAAATTCACCCATTCCAGTCCATTTTAGTTTGCTGATTCCTAGAATGTCGATGTTCACCCTTGCCATCTCTTGTTTGACCACTTCCAACTTGCCTCGATTCATGGACCTGACATTCCAGGTTCCTATGCAATATTGCTCTTTACAGCATCAGATCTTGCTTCTATCACCAGTCACATGCACAACTGGGTATTGTTTTGCTTTGGCTCCATCCCTTCATTCTTTCTGGAGTTATTTCTCCACTGATCTCCAGTAGCATATTGGGCACCTAATGACCTGGGGAGTTCCTCTTTTGGTATCGTATCATTTTACTCTTGAGAGTACCTTGGACTGCAAGGAGATCCAACCAGTCCGTTCTGAAGGAGATCAACCCTGGGATTTCTTTGGAAGGAATGATGCTAAAGCTGAAACTCTAGTACTTTGGCCAAAGAGTTGACTCATTGGAAAAGACTCTGATGCTGGGAGGGATTGGAGGCAGGAGGAGAAGGGGACGACCAAGGATGAAATGGCTGGATGGCATCATGGACTCGATGGACGTGAGTCTGTGTGAACTCCGAGACATGGTTATGAACAGGGAGGCCTGGTGTGCTGCGATTCATGGGGTCACAAAGAGTTGTACATGACTGAGCGACTGAAGTTGAAGTTGAACTTGAACTCCTATTGTTGTGGTTTATTTTCATTCCAGATCATTTTAATATTAAATCCCCATGTAAAGTCTACTCATTGAACCATGCTTACCTCCTGCCATAGAGTTGAGTAATCTAATCCTTATTCCCTGTGATTACCGTCAGAAATGTCAACTCCTAGTTTAATATTTTTCTCCTTTCAGTCCCTCACTATTGTAACCATTCCTAAAATTAACGCACTGCCCTCACTTACCAATTTATTAATTCTTTTATCTTTACAGACAAATATACCCAGATATGGGTTATAGGTACTTGAACCCTTCTTTACCCTTTTTAGGTAACATTATGGAACTTACTGTTGGTTATAAACAAAGAACCAAAAATTCCACAAATAAATAAAAATATAGAGTAAACCATCTCAGGGCTATGAGCATTCTGCTTCATCTTGAAAAAAGTAAACAGAAATATATATAGAGAGAAATAATTCTTGCAGTGTTGCATGCAAAGTAAGAACACAGGCTTCAGAACCATTTGAGTTCATTTACTGAGCTCTATGAAATTAGTCCTGAGTTTGATCTCTGGGTTGGGAAGATCCCCTGTGGGAGGACATGGCAACCCACTCTGGTATTCTTGCCTGGAGAATCCCCATGGACAGAGGAGCCTGGCGGGCTACAGTCTGTGGGGTCACAAAAAGTCAGAGACGACTGAGTGACTGAGCATAGCAAAGCACAGCATGTGAAATTAGTCAACATTTGTGAAGCTTAGTATCTTAACCTCCAAAATAGATTTAATACCTGCATCTTAAGTGTGTTGTTAGAAAATAAAATGAAGCAGTATCATGTACTGCACATGCTATTGAAACACATAGTAATGTAGATGGTAAGTGTTCACACTAATGTCTGATGCATTTCAGTCACACAGATTTACTTATTTGTCATTGGGGCAGGAACATAACAGAGCTTATGGTGTAAATGAATTGATAATATTCTAATGTGCTTTCAAATGTGATTCTATTGAATAATTTTAGTTATCAGACCTCAGCATTAACAAAAGGGCCAAGTTCACTCATACTGCTTTTGTTGGTTAGCTTAAACCAGAAACTTGCCTTTTAACATTTTTCATGATAATTGAAAATGGTACAGACAGATATTTACTTTATCTAAGTGAAATCAGGCTCTTTCACTTACTACTCTTTCATGAGCTGGCCTACAGATTTAATGGTGAGACAAACTACTTGTGACTTTCAGAAGGTATTTCTGAATCATCTGTTTGGACCCAGAATAAAATGCTTTCCAAGTCTGTTTCTGTGGTGACCAGTGGAACAACCTGGGCTTTTTATTTGAGTGTGAATGCCAGTGATTTCCTCTGCAGACATATCTGCCAATGAGACAGACATAATTTTAAATTTATTTAGGGGAATTGTAAGCCCCAGTAAGCAGTTCACTATGGCTGGACAGTAATTTTGAAAATGATCAAGAATTTTTAAGTTATGTTTTTAGTGATTACTGAGATGCCTTTATAGGGTCATAGTAATAATTTACTTAACCAAGTATTTGATTATAGTTGTAGTTTTCTGATTTTTGTAAAATGACAGTTTCTTTAGGAGATGAAAAATATTTCATTTATCACAGACAAAGTCTAGGCAGGGAGAATATACCCTCTGGTGTCCTAGGAATGCACTTCTTTTAGCAAAATAAAACAGTAACAATTTGGTGATGCAATTTAAAACATCTTACTTATTTGTGATTGTAGGTCATTATTATTTGAAATAGTGGGTTTATTTTATTGGCCAACATTTTAAAAATTATAATTGTGTTGTAAAGTTTATAGTTGTAGTTTTCTGATTTTTGTAAAATGACAGTTTCTTTAGGAGATGAAAAATATTTCATTTATCACAGACAAAGTCTAGGCAGGGAGAATATACCCTCTGGTGTCCTAGGAATGCACTTCTTTTAGCAAAATAAAACAGTAACAATTTGGTGATGCAATTTAAAACATCTTACTTATTTGTGATTGTAGGTCATTATTATTTGAAATAGTGGGTTTATTTTATTGGCCAACATTTTAAAAATTATAATTGTGTTGTAAAGTAAAGTAAAAGTAAAGTGAAGTCGCTTAGTCGTGTCCTACTCTTCGGGACCCCATGGACTGACTGTAGCCTACCAGGCTCGGAGGAGCCTCTCAGTCCATGTAATTTTCCAGGCAGGAGTACTGGAGTGGGTTGCCATTCCCTTCTCCAGGGGATCTTCCCAACCCAGGGATCGAACCCTGGTCTCCCACACTGCAGGCAGACACTTTACCGTCTGAGCCACCAGGGAAGCCTATAATTGTATTTTAAAAGTAGAATTTAAACATCAAGCAGAGTACTTCATGAGAAATGTAAACATCATGGAGAAAACATTATGTGAAATGCCGGGATGGATAAAGTACAAGCTAGAATAAAGATTTCTGGGAGAAATATCAATAACCTCAGATATGCCGATGACACCACCGTATGGCAGTAAGTGAAGAAGAACTAAAGAGCTTCTTGATGAAAGTGAAAGAGGAGAGTGAAAAAGCTGGCTTAAAACTCAACATTTAAAAGACCAAGATCATGGCATCCAGTCTCATCCCTTTATGGCCAATAGATTGGAAAACAGTGGAAAGTGACAGACTTTATTTTCTTGGGCGCCGAAATCACTGCAGATGGTAACTGCAGCCATAAAATTAAAAGATGCTTGCTCCTTGGAAGAAAAGCTATGACCAACCTGGACAGCATATTAAAAAGCATAGACGTTACTTTGCTGACAAAGGTACATCTAGTCAAAACTATAGTTTTTCCAGTAGTCATGTGTGGATGTGAGAGTTGGACTGTAAAGAAAGCTGAACACTGAAGAATTGGTGATTTTGAATTGTGGTGTTGGAAAAGACTCTTGAGAGTCCCTTGGACTGTGAGGAGATCCAACCAGTCAATCCTAAAGGAAATCAGTCATGAGTATTCATTGGAAGGACTGATGCTGATGCTGAAACTCCCAATATTTGGCAACCTGATGCAAAGAACTGACTGGAAAAGACCCTGATGCTGAGAAAGATTGAAGGCAGGAAGAGAATGGGACGACAGAGGATGAGATGGTTGGATGACATCACCGACTCGATGGACATGAGTCTGAGTAAACTCTGGGAGTTGATGATGGATAGGGAGGCCTGGCATGCTGCAGTGCATGGATTTGCAAAGAGTCGGACACAACTGAGCGACTGACATGAGAAGTTAAACATTTGCCTTTTATGAAATAGGAGCTTGATTTTTAGTGGTTTATGTTGTTTTTACTCTTACTGTAATCTATGTTCGCTAATAATTGAAAAAGGAGCTGTGGCTTATCTGTATATATGTATATATATATTTGGGAAAGAGAATATAAGTTTATAATAATAGTTTTAAATTTTATTCACTGCGTTATTGTTATTCATTTTGATGGTGAGAAGAAAGCTTGTAAAATTCATACTATTGTGGGACCTTTGAGACATTGCAGTAGTAAATTGCTTCTTTTGCATTGATTAATATTTCATGTATCCTTACTAGAATTCTTCTTAACTGGATATTCCATGAGTGTATTCAAGGGAGATGATTCTAGATAGTCTTGTATCCGAAATACATGACTGTTTTTCCATTTCACACAGACATCCTTTGGTCTAGAGTTCAGTGTTAAAAGTGATTACAGCCAAAGACATTGCATGTTAGATTGTAAATTTGAAGGAGTTGTGAAGACTCAGGTTTAAAATCTCGGTTCTGTGTATAACTAAGTTGTCCAATTTTGATCTTCTGCTGCTTGTAAACTTAATTTTACATACTTCATTAAGGTAGAGAATGTATGATTTTGAAACAGTGGGATTTCGGACTTCACAAAGTTTAAATACTGCTGCTTTCTGAAATACTTGATATATTCTTTAATGTCATACTAAAATTCCATTGTTTATTATTTTTAACTTATATTTTCATGATTAATCCATGTGTGGTTAAATCCCTTATAATCAACATATGCAAAACTTTATGATTGATTTTAGGGTTCTTGTTTTAGAAGACTGAATTGTTAATATAGTTAAGGGTGCTGTTAATATTCCAATACTTATTTCCCTAATAAACTTCCAATTAAACCTCTCAGTTTGATATTAATTTTAAGTGCATTTGTTCCATCTTTCCCAAATAGAATGAATAAACTTGTGAAGTTTGCTAAAAGCACACAGCGTTGGCCAGAGATTATATAATAATAGTCTTGGAAGAGAACCAGAGATATTATAATCACAGTTCACCGACTATGAGTAATGATTTCTTCAAAGTTGAGAACACGATGTGCTAGTGTTTTTTGAATCCTTTAAACTTTGATTGAGGAGAGGGGCTTCAGAGCTTAGGCCAAGGTGCCAATATAGATTTGCACCTGATCAGACCTTTCTTTCTTTCTTTTTTTGTTTTGAGTGGATAATAGGTGGTTCTGCCAGAAAACCAGATCAAAGCCTAGCAGGGGAGATTACTATATTAGTTTTATCAGCCACCTTTCAGCTACAGCTCTTATAACGCTGATAACAGGGTGGGGGTGAATGAGATCATCTGTTTTCAACCTCCCTGTGGTGCTTTCATCATGATTTGTTTAAGTACCGGGGAGGACCCTGTCTACAGTGAGGACACCTGGTCGGTCCCCTCTCCATTGCTGTCAAAGTTTAAAGCACTCAGCTAGTAATCACTGCTCTGACTCTAAGGCAATAGGGTACCATGTTTCGTTTGGTTTTAACTTGGCACCTGCTGTGGATTCTTTGGCACCTGGTCCTCTGCCAGCCATCTCAGTTACCTTGGATCAACTTCAGATGAGTTTTTTGTTTGTTTTTTTTAATTTGTCTTTCTCTCACTTTCTCTCAAGGCAGAAGGTTGCAGTTTCTGTTCTCTCCCTCCATAGACTGTAGCACTAAGGCAGGCTTGTGTGTGTGTGTGTGTGTGTGTTCTTTATAATTTCCTTCAAGGCTGTCCTTGATGATAAGGACCTGAATGAAGGATGTCTTCCTTGCCACAAGTTGACAACGGCCACCTGATGCAAAGAGCCAGCTTATTGGAAAAGATCCTGATGCTGGGGAAGATTGAGAGCAGGAGGAGACGAGAGTGACAGAAAATGAAATGGCTGGATAGCATCACTGACCGAACGGACATAACTCTGGGAGATAATGGAAGACAGGAAAGGCTGGTGTGCTGCAGTCCATGGGCAGCAAAGAGCTGGACATGACTTAGCGACTGAACAAGAGGAAAAAACAGAGCAAGAGCTGACTTCTTGATGCCTGACTGGTTCAGTGATTCCTGTATGACAAGATTTGTTTTGTATGACAAAGCCATTTGTATGACAATGGTTACATTTAAACAGAATGCTTCCTGGGATGGTTTTACTTCTGTTTTTTTTTTTTTTGGTGCACAAATAAATCAAAAATTTCCTTAGTAGCATTTTAAATAAATGTGTACTGTCTAAATACTCTTTACTCTTCAAAAGCGCATTCTAAAAGGTAAGACTCCTGGGTGCTCATATTATACATTCCATAGAGACATGTATATATATGATGTTTCTGAGTTTTCTGGCATCTGTACCGTATGTGGAAACGTGCAGAATGCCGCTCTGATGTGAAACGCGTTTAGTTTGTAGCACGTTGGCTCTTCTATTAGTGTTTACTAATTACTCATGCTCATTGCATCTAGTTTTGTAAAGTAGGGGAATGAATGTTAGCCAGTTGAACTCAAAGTTCTAATACTGAAATCTTTTGAATCCAGTTTAACCTATATCTGTCTCTTTTTTTTAATCTGAGAAAAATATGTTGCAATTTAGACATTTTCTAAGGTTTCCTCAGTACTGAAATTTTAGATGACTTAGAATATAATTTTACTATTTAAAATGATTATGCTGTTTGCTGTGCTTAGTTGCTCAGTCACGTCTGACTCTTTGCGACTCCATGGACTGTAACCCACCAGACTTCTCTGTCCATGGGGATTCTCCAGGCAAGACTACTGGAGTGGGTTGCCATGCCCTCTTCCAGGGGATCTTCCCAGCCCGGGGATTGAACCTAGGTCTCTTGTATTGCAGGTGGATTCTTTACTGTCTGAGCCTCCAGGGAAGCCCAAGAATACTGGGGTGGGTAGCCTGTCTCTTCTCCAGGGGAACTTCCTAACCCAGGAATCTAACCGGGGTCTCCTGCATTGCAGGCAGATTACCAGCTGAGCTACCCGGGAAGCCCTAAAATGATTATATTTGTACATTAATAAGTTTGCATTTTTTTCATAATGTATGATTGACATAATCATGATTTGTTGGTGTCAGAAACTACCCAACTTACAGCATCATTCCTGTGGGAAAGCCTAATGCTCTTTACAGCTATCTGTAAGATGTGGTTTCTGGGAAACCCATCGTGGGCCAAAAGTAAAGGCTGCCTGCTATGAGTTAAAGATAATTGACTAGAAAGTAGATTCAGTGGAAGGGAAAGTTAATTCATTTAAAGACTTTTCTTGTTGCCACCGAGAATGCTAAATTGATTTTGCCTTATTGCATAGAAAAACTGCATCACATTCATTATACCGGAGGAGTTACTTATGGAGAATATATTGCCTTCTGGTTACTACAACACTGATTTTAAGATACTTAAAAAACAACGATCCCAAATTTAACATCTGCCTGTTCTTATCCCTAGGACTTATGCAGGTGGTAAAAGAAATGCGTGTAAATAAAGAAAGAGTTTGCATAACTGTAGCTGGCTACTTTATACTTTCAGTATCAATCGTTTAGGTCTTAGCTGTTTATATTTACTCTTTATACTCCAACTGTGTCCAATTTTTGTGTTTATATCAGTACCACATCATTCTCATAATCTCTCTAGTTGGAAGTGTTGCAAGTGAAACTGACTCAACACTATCATAACCCAAACTACTCTTCATTTTTTCATGATAGAATCAGTGTTTGAATTGCACTGTCTGTCATGTTTCATGTCTGGGTTACATTCTTTATTCCCACCATTACCTAGATTTCTATATGTCATTCTCTTATTAACCGGCCTATCCGGCATCAATATCCACATGAGGGCATCCTGCAAGCTGGCTTTGAAGCGTCAAAACTGTGTGCCTGTTTTTCTGGCCCCTCTAATCATACCCTTTAATTGTCACCTTCTTTTGAGCCACTCCAGCCTCACCTCTGTGTTTCAACATATCTATGTAGCTACATCTACATAACCCATATAATGTCTTTTTGTACCTTCTTTTTGTACCTTCTTTTTGTACCTTCTTCTTTTTTGTATTTCACCCTGTCTCTGGCTTCTTGATTGTTGAATGAATGAGTGATAGTGGCTCAGTGGTGTCTGATTCTTTGCGACCCCATGGACTGTAGCCCACCAGACTCCTCTGTCCATGTAATTCTCCAGGCAAGAATACTTGAGTGGGTTGTCATTTCCTTGATTGGTGGGATTGTCTTAATTTTAGGTTTGTAGCCAAATGTCCTGCTGTATTGCCTGATGTTATGGATAGGTACGTTTCAAATTTATTTTTTCTTGTGCTGAGTACAGGATTCATGTATTCTACTGTAACCTGTCTTCCCCCTATTGTCTTGCTCATTGCTGGGCACAGAATTAATTGCTAAAATTAGGAATTGCTGCTTGAACCCTTAACTCAATTTAAGTACTGATATATTTTTTATTTATGCTATCTAATGATTTTTGTTTCACAGATGTTTACCTATTCAGAACATTCTTAGTTTTAGTACTTAAAATATCACATAATACTTTTTATACATGTAATTTAGAAATTTAGTTTTCATGTATTTTCAGTGACAGTTGTACAGCATTTCCTATTGGCTTACAATTAGTCAATTTCATTCTTATTCTAATAATGAAGAAATTAATGAATTTAATGAATGGACTAGTTACACATTTTTGCAGGACAGCAGTATTCCAATTTTCTTTTTTTTTTTTGAAATAAAATTGACAAACTCTGGGATTTTAGAGTTGAATATGAGAGGGCACTTTATTAAACTTCCTTTGTTTTATCAAAGGGATTAAATCCCTGCCCTCTGGGACTTTTCTGGAACTAATTAACCCTGAGCTTGTGAGCTTAAGATACTTTTACCACGTTGTACTCCTGTCTGGTTCTAACTTGACAATGAAATTACTGATTGATGTGGTCTCTTTTTTTCTGTCTGTAACATCAGAGAGATAGCTTGTACATATGATTTTCATGAGTATAGAAGTACAAAAAATGACTGAAGAAGATCAAAGATGAACAGTCACAAGTCATCTTCAGTGACTTCATATTTATATTTTATTGGTGGAAAGAAAATGAAAATACTAATGACTATTTCCCTCAGGAATGTTAACATACAGTTCTCTCTTTCCTGTCAAGGTAAGGAAAGAAATCTGAAAAGTATCTCTCAAGGCAGTACATTAAATCTTTTACTTTTGTTTTTCGAGTCATTAATAAACATTTGAATTATCTTATTTTGTTTTTAGAAAATACATAGGTAGCAAAAAAATGAAATAATAAAAATGGATTCAGTATACTGAAAATATTTTGCTTTAATGACATTTATATTTAAAGAGGACTTAGGACTCCAGATAAAGGACTGATTTAGGGGTAGATGATCGTATTATTGTACTACAGTAATTTAACTAGATCCATTATGTTTTGGAGATTGTAAAACAATTGAATTGTTAAAAATAATTTTACTGTTCACTGGGGCACAGTGATTATTACAGAATAATGGTAGTTTCTATCAGTAATGCAGTTGGCAAACACAAGTAAACTGCTTTATTCTTTGCATATCTTTGATGCTTTGCCTGTCTGTATATGGACCCTGATTCCCAGGAAAATTGAAATCAAGTATTTCTAATAGTTCTCTGTCTTATATAAACGTTAATTAATGATTCTCTCACTTTCTTTGTGTTTTTTGCTTCCTCTCATGTAAGAAATATGTCTTTTTGTGTTCAATAATGGATGACCCTTGAAATTTAGTGACAAATGTGGGTTAATTTAAGTCATCATCATCAATTTAACAGGCACCTCTAGCAATACGTTTTTCATTTTTAAAAAATTGTAGCATGAAGCAAAACATGTTTCTCTGGGGAACAGCAATGATTATTAGATAATCACACACCTCTGGGCATAAGACTGGAAAGGTACAAACAAATGTATCCATTCCTTTGACACAGTGATTATTTCATAGCAACTGAGTACTTCATTCCAGTCTTACCTGCCACTACTACTATCTCATTTTTCTTGTTACTCTATTAGACTGAAAGAGGAATAATAGAAAATTTCTAAGGTGCTAAAACATGATGCTGATAGTTTTATGATGGTTCAGTGTATATTTCAGCTGAACTGTACATTTCCTTATAATCACAAGGAAATCAGAATGGTCCATTAACCCAAGTAGTCTGAAAATAAATCTTTTTAAGCTCTTTTATTTATTCCTTTTCTAGTTAGACTTACCAGATCTATTTTCATAAATCTCAATTTTTAACTTATATCCTATTGCTATTGACAACTTTGATGTACACCCTTGTGTGTGTATATTTGCACCATCCTTAGGATATTTAAGCAAGAAATAAATATTTTACTTAATGTTTCAGAGTCTCTACATAGACATGGTTCCCAGACCACAGACAAGGGAGTTTTATATGTTGTTGCCACTAACTGTGGAGTCTTGTGGGTTGTTTGGTCAACTGTTCAGTACAAACTTTCCAGGGGAAGATGTTTTGTGACTTGTTGGTAGTAGCTATATGTTGGAGGAAGAGTTAAACAGTTTTAATGAGCATGGACTTTGGGATTAAATCCAGTTAGAGTAAAATCTGAGCTAAATTACTTGCTTTCTCTTTCCTTATACAACTTATTTATTGTGTCTAGACCTCAAATTTGTTCAAAAGTGCCTAAGGGACTGTCTGGCAGATAAGTGTTAGGTGAATAATAGTTCTTTGTTTCTCTGTCTCGTGTTTGCCATCATGTTTGTAACTTTGGTTGGACTATGTGTTTTGGATGGTTAGGTGCGTCTGATGTAGTGGTTAACAGCTTTGTATAGAGACAAAAATAAAGACACCCAGGCATTGTTCTATCCCTGTGGATTCCTGAAATCCTGAAAGGTCATTGTAAATGTTTCTTGTCAACATATTGGAGGTCTTTCCTGAGAGCTGTAGGAAGCCTCACTGAAGCCATGACCTTTCTTAACTGGACTCTAATCAAAAGTAAAGAATGTAATGAATGCCTATTCCATGTTAGAATAGTTCACATGTTATCATGAGATCCCCTTCAAATCAGCTCTGTGTTTGAGAGAATGAAGAAGGCGTATGAGAATTCATGAATTCTCATATAGTAAAATCATGACCCAGGACCCCAGCTTAGGTGGGTCAAGGCTGAATTATAAACCTAGTCACGGCTTTCTTGGGTTTGCGTGTTTTACATATATGTGGCCACATGTTCTTATTTTCTGTTTTTATTATGGATGTGAAAAACAAATATAAATAAAGGAGAGAGATCTTTGCTCTTTTGAAGGGCATAAGTTTTAAATAATACAGCAGTTAATAGGTTTTGGTGCAGTAATCAATTATAGAAGAATAAGGGAGAGAGAGAACATAAAATAATTCATACTTTATTGACTGACCTAAGTAACTTCCATTCTTATAAATTGGTTTTAGAAATGCGTCACAGTTTTGCCTGTTCAAAGATGCATTTATGGCATGTAGATGAATCAGAGACTTTCTTCCTTTTACCATTTACTTTGTAAAGACTCATCACTGATATTGATTTGTTATTTTCTGGGTATGCATTAATCTGTGGATATTTTGTTTCTGCTTGTTCCTGAAAACCTATATATCAAAAGTATCATTTAATTAGCTGTACTTTTATAATATTAATAACATAATTGCCAATCTCATAATAAATTATAAAATGTTTCATTTTGCTATTTGATAATCTCTAGAACAGAGTGAGATCTAATTTTCAGGTGAACTGCTTAGCAATTCTGCCCCCAACCTCAATTACAGTCGTCTGTATACCTTCATATGCTGCTTTAATTTCATGTTTTCACTTAAATCCACAGGCAAGCCCTGTTGGTTAAACAAACCTGGAAATGAGTGGAAACATTGTTTGAAGGAAGCATATAAAAGCTTCTTTGTTGAGACCTGGTTTAGTACAAGATTATTTTATTTCTTGCACTCTGTATGCCTTGCCTGAATTCTTCCCTTTAGTATCATTTTGTTCTTAGTTGTGTAATCACTACCCTGGTCTTCCAGACATGTTGCCTTCCCTCCTGGTGAAACAGAATCATAATTCTAGAGAGACTTTACAGATATTACAGTTCAGTTATTTAATTTTATAGGAGAAAATATTATGACCCAGAGAGAGTGACCCAATCTCACCTGTCAGTGGCATAATCAGGATTAGAACCTGGGTCTGATTTCTGAAACCAGTGTTCTTTAGCTCATATATAACTGTGTAGACCTTTTGAGTGTATTCAAGTTTTGGCTGTTAGGCGAGCACATTATTTAATTTTTCTCAGCTTCAAGATATGACTATTAATAACTGTGCTACCTACCTTGCAGCTCTTTTGTGTGGAACAAATAAAAGAAAGTGCATTGAGGTACTCTATGGTTCTTAACAACGATGACTTGCAAATTGAGTGCACTTTATAGCCCTTCAGGTTTGCTGTTAATCTGTGGTAGAGAAAAGATGCCCATATGGAAAGAGCAGGACAGCATATATCACCATTTATATGACATCATTGTTTAACATAGCAGGTCGTTTTTCCGTAAAGGAGAGGTTATTTCTTTTAATCTTGTTTTTTTTAATTAACTATTTCTTTTAATTGGATCCTAATTACTTTATATTCTGGCGGGTTTTGCCATACATTGACATGAATCAGCCGTGGGTGCACGTGTCTCCCCGTCCTGAACCTCCCCCCGCCGCCAGTCACATCCACAACTGGGTGTTGCTTTGGCTCCATCCCTTCATTCTTTCTGGAGTTATTTCTCCACTGATCTCCAGTAGCATATTGGGCACCTACTGACCTGGGGAGTTNCACATGTGTCTCCCCATCCTGAACCTCCCCAACAGTCACATCCACAACTGGGTGTTGCTTTGGCTCCATCTCTTCATTCTTTCTGGAGTTATTTCTCCACTGATCTCCAGTAGCATGTTGGGCACCTACTGACCTGGGGAGTTCCTCTTTCAGTGTCCTATCTTTTTGCCTTTTCATACTGTTCATGGGGTTCTCAACTCAAGAATACTGAAGTGGTTTGCCATTCTCTTCTCCAGCGGACCACATTTTGTCAGAACTCTCCACCATGACTCGTCCGTCTTGGGAGGCCCTACACGGCATGGCTCATAGTTTCATTGAGTTAGACAAGGCTGTGGTTCCTGTGATCAGATTGGTTAGTTTTCTGTGATTGTGGTTTCTAGTCTGTCTGCCCTTTGTTGGAGAAAGATAAGAAGCTTATGGAAGCTTCCTGATGGGAGAGACTGACTGAGGGGGAAACTGGGTCTTGTTCTGATGGGCAGGACCATGATCAGTAAATCTTTAATCCAATTCTGTTGATGGGTGGAGCTGTGTTCCCTCCATTCCCATCCCACAATGCAAAGACAAGTGGGCCTTAGGAAGCATCACTACAAACAAAGCTAGTGGAGGTGATGGGATTCCAGTGGGACTCAAATCCTAAAAGATGATGCTGTGAAAGTGCTGCAAAGAATGAGATGGTTGGATGGCATCAGCGACTCAATGGACATCAGTTTGAGTAAACTCCAGGAGCTGGTTATGGACAGGGAGGCCTGGCGTGCTGCAGTCCATGGGGTTGCAGAGTCAGACATGCCGGAGCGACTGAACTGAATTGAACTAGACATCTAGGTTGCTTCCATGTCCTAGCTATTGTGAACAGTGCTGAAATGAATATTGAGGTACATGGGTCTCTGTCAATTTTGGTTTCCGCAGTGTGGACAGCAATGGGATTGTGGGGTTGTATGGCAGTTCTGTTTCTAGTTTTTTAAGGAATCTCCCCCTATTCTCCATAGTGACTGTGCTAGTTTGCATTCCCACCAATATTACCAGAGGGTTCTCTTTTCTTTACACTGTCCCCAGTGTTTATTGTTGTAGACTTCTTGATGGCATCATTCTGACCAATGAGAGATGGTACCTCATTGTGGTTTTGATTTGCATTTCTCTAATAATGCGTGATGCTGAGCATTTTTCGTATGTTTGTTAGTCATCTGTATGTGTTCTTGGAGAAATGTCTGAAGAATATGGAATGCTTCATGAGTTTGCCTGTCAGTCATCCTTGTGCAGGGCCCATGCTAGCTTCTGCATTGTTCCAGTTTTAGTTTATGTGCTGCCCAAGTGAGCACTAAGTTTTGGTTTTCTTGTTAGCAGTGGATAACTAGCTTAGTATTCCAAATAGTGCCACTTTAAGCATGTTTGTATCCTATTTGAAGAGAAGTTTCAGGAAACCACCAACCGTTATTTTCATTTATACTTTAGCTTACTCTTCCCTGATTCTTAACAACATGTTGGACAGATTTCATAATTTGTGATCATTTTCAGTTATTAAAATCCCGGTCAGTCCAGTTTTAGTGTGCGTGCTCTAACTTTGCCTCTTCTCCACTCATTCTCACCTAAACTTGCAGTTGAGCTTTCAAAGGGGAGAAGCCAGTATACTGTTTCTTTTGTCTTCTTGCCAGGACATGGAAGTGGACATAAAGGAGGCAGAGGTCTTCTTCCTTAGTTGGACCCATGTTAGCTGTCAGGAGCAACCCCTGATTTTACTCTGAGTTTGTTGCTTATATAGCTGTGCAAAAACTGCCTTGTACTGGCTCACACAAGCTGCTTGTTAAATATTCAGAAAATTTGTGATCTTGCTGCTAAAGTAACCATTACTACTTGTGTTATATAAGTGAATTATGTTAAAAAACAAAGTAATAAATACTTAAAACTGATCATTTCCTAATTAACTTGCTGCATTTTATTGTCTATACTCTTGATGCTTATCTTTTTTTTTTTTTTAAAGAATTTTTTGTTGTGGTCCATTTTTAACGTCTTTTATTGAATTTGTTACAATATTGCTTCTGTTTTATGTCTTGGTTTTTTGGCCAGAGGGCATGTGGGATCTCAGCTCCCTAACCAGGGATCAAACCTGCACCCTGTGCCTTGGAAGGCCAAGTTTCAACCACTGGACCACCAGGGAAGTCCCGATGCTTATCTTTTAATGGTGCAAAATACTATATAGTTGATAGTATGCTACTGCATGTCTCTTCCCACTCTGCATTCAGTAACTTAGCATTTGTAGCTTGAGATTGGCCATGGTGGGAGTATTTTCAACACTGAAATAATACATGTCACAAACCAGAATCTGTCATCTTTCCTGCTTTCCCAGTAAGTTGTGGAAAATTTACCAACATTCTACTGGGGTCACCAAATTATGGTTCTTTCTGGTCCCTCTGTTATCACCACAGCAAGTGTCCCTCCACTAAGAGTCTCCTCTTCATTCTTAGGGGATTTTTTCCAGATTCTTCTGACAGCTTCTTTATAAAGCATTGACCTTCTCCCCCGTTCCCCCTACCCCAACCCTGGAGCCATTTGCCTTCTAACAGGTACTCCCAGTACTGATGAGTGATTCTTTTAGAACCTTCTTTCTATTTGGCCTTGGAAAAGTTCCCATGGAGTAAGCCCCTGCTTCTCCTGCCTCACAGAGGCAGGGGTGCCCATTACGGACTGTAGTGCATCACTCTCCCTTGTGAGGTCAGCTGGGAGTCAAGGTAGTGGGCCGTATAAAGCTGGACCTCCCACTGCTCAGCAAACCCTAAGGAAGATAGACTGTCATTGTTTATGAATTATCTAGAATGCTTTGTACTTTAGGACATTTTTTGCCTTTGGCTTAGGACAGTTACAACTTCATGCAAAACAAAGAAGTACCAGTTAATCTCCTATTGTAAAAAGACTAAATGAGCCAAAGTATTTTGTATTTTTTTGTTATTTCACAAAATAGACTTCTTATGTTGATGTTTCATATTGACATGCAAACTAATAATAGTAAAACGTGGCTATTCCTATCATAGGCCCTGCTCTTAAACTGAGTATCTAAAGCAACTGGCAGTTTAGATGATTTGGGGTGACATATCTGTTTTCTCTCTCTTCTTCTCTGGCTTACCACCCTCATAGCTGACAAGCAGGGATAGTTTTATCTTTTTAAAGGAAAACTCAAACACTATCATTTCTTTTCCTTGAGAAGTTAGTATTCCCTTTGTACATGGATATTTAATGTTTCTCAAAGTATTCACTGCTATAAAAATAGGTTTAAAAATTTAGGATTGTTAAGACACTGATATTGATGATTGACATCTATATTTTAACTTAAGACTTAGACTCTAAATCTGATTCCCTTAAGATAAAATCCCCTTTAAAGGAAATATATTTTCACTGCATGAACTTAACTTGGTTTCAAAAATTTAATCTTGAGTTTGTCTCACATGAACCTAGGGGGAAAGCATGGAAACTGGACATAAAATTGGTGGATCAACAATTTTACATTGTAGTGTAACTTTCACCCTTGCTCCTTAGTTTGTCATCATAAAATTGGGATAATATCTGAGCCTGGAAAGTAATATTCGACTCTGATCGCAAACCACATAGTACGGCGTGATCCAGATAAAGCACCTTGACTGGTTTTGTCATTTATACACATAGAGAGGCTTTTCTCAGGCCAAGTAACTACTGGTGTGGGAGTCTAGGTTTAATCATGTTACTCTTGATTGTTAGTGCCATGAAATAATTAGTCCACCATGTAAGGGCCCAACTCAACGCTTTCCTTAAGAGTAGAGCCTACATTCTTGATTCTTATGGAATTTGTTTTGCTTTTATATGAAAATTTACTATGACAGTCCATTTGTATTTTTTACTTCGATTTCACTATCATTAATATGCCTTCTAAATGCTATTCTCCAGATTTGTTGAAATGCATATTTCAGAGCTCTGCTGCCCAATGAGATAGTGACTAGGTAGATGTAATTATTTAAATTTAATCCAAGCTAAATGGCAGCCTAAGTGCCCACTGATGGATGAATGGATAAAGAAACTATGATATAGATATACAGTGAACTATTATTTGGCCATAAAAAAAGAAAGATAGCTTACCATTTGTGACAGCCTGGGTGGACCTAAAGAGTATTATGCTAAGTGTAATAAGTCATATGTAGACGAATGCCATGTTCATTTATATATGGACTCTGAAAAGCAAAATAAATGAACAAATACAGTCAAAGATAAATACAGTCGTAGATAAAGAGAACATAAAAGTAGCTGTCAGAAGGGGTTGGAGGGATGAGAGAAATAGGTGAGGAAGACTAAGGGGTACAAACTTATGAAATAAATGAGTCATGGGGATGAAATATAGGAAATATAGTTAATGAGAATGTAATATTTTTGTATGGTGACAGATGGTAACTAGATTTACCTTGGTGATCACTTTGTAATGTATAGAAATATTGAATCACTTTGTGATGCTTCAGGAACTAACATAGTGCTGTGGGTCAATTGTACTTCAAAAAAATAAACAGTCTAGTAGAAAAAGAGATCATATCTGTGATTACCAGAGGTGGGGGTAGGGTGGGGAAAGGAAATTGAATGAAGGTGGTCCAGAGGTACAAATGTCTAGTAACAAGGTAAATAAGGACTAGGGATGCATTGTAAACTGTGATAAATGAGTTATCACTGTTGTAAGTAATATATAAAAGCTATTAAGAGAGTAAATCCTAAGAGTTGTCATCACAAGGAAAAATATTTTTTCTTTATCTATAAGGAATGATGGATGTTCAGCAGACTTACTGTGGTAATCATTTCATGATTTATTTGAGTCATTATGCCTTACACCTTAAACTTATACAGTACTGTATATCACTTATATCTTAGTAAAACTGGAAGGTAAAAATTTAAACAAATACTTCCCTGTTTAAAAAAGAAAAAGACATTTTCTCAGTCACACATTTCAAGTGCTGAATGCCCACATGTTGCTGGGCCACTATGTAGGATGAATAGATAAGTTTCCATGTGGAACAGAGCTCTGTTGGATGGTATTGCTCTAGACTCTGAATCTCCCTTTATAGTACCCATCCTTTAATAGCTCTGTAGATATGTGGCTAGATTGTATTGTAGACATTTTGCTAATTCAAAAATCAAGATAAAATGTACTTTATAAATAATCTAAAATAATAAGCCTATGGTAAAAGCAGGAGGAGAAGGGGGTGACAGAAGATGAGATGGTTGGATGGCATCACTGACTCAGTGAACATGAATTTGAGCAAAGCCCAGGAGATCCTGAAGGGCAGGGAAGCCTGGTATGCGGTAGTTCATGGGGTTGCAGAGTCTGACATGACTTGGCAACTGAACAACAATAACAAAAGATTGCATGGTGTTTTACCTGTAATGGAGTAAAATAATTTAAGGGCTAGCTTGTAAAATTGACCGTTACTTATTATTTGTAACATTACTTTTCTCCTTTAGAAGCATTACCTTCAAATTTCAAATCCATACAACCCATTGAAAAGTCTTTGTGAATATTAATTTCTCCTTTTATATCTTTGATCATGTGAGCAACAGGATATAAAACAGTGCATCATCTAATATGTTGGAACAGAAATTGAGGTTTTGTTTTCAATTTCTAATTTTAAGCATTGGGTTTGATATAGAGTGAAAAGTAAAGATAAGGTAGGACTTATATTTATGCAGGTGAAATAGAAAATGAAGTTCAGAGCTGGATCGAGTGACAGATCAAGTCAGGTAAAAAAGAAATTATGGCTAAACAGGCTTCGGATGAAAAATGATTAGATCCCTCAGCCTGTAACTAAAGAGAGAAGTGGAAAAGCTAAGAGAATGCAAATCAGTTTTGTAATTTCTTTGGTTAAATTTTTCCCCAGATTTTAAAGAGGAACTACACGATTAAATGTTAAGCTGTTAAAGGAGTGTTTCTTAAGGGTCTTTAGAGAACTTTTTATGACATTCTATTTTTTTTTGTAATATCTTCTAATTTATTTGAAATTTCTGTGACAGCATACTTTATTTTTTTTCAACTTTTTTATATTTGAGTATAATTGACTAACAATGTTGTGTTAGTTTCAGGTGTACAATAAAGTGATTCAGTTATACATGTATCTATTCTTTTTCAAATTCTTTTCCCAGTTATGCTGTTACAGAGGACTGAGCTGAGTTCCTAGTGCTGTATAGTAGGTTCTTGTTGGTTATCCATTTTAAATATGGCAGTATGTCCAAGCGACAGAATACTTTAATAGTGGAGTTGAAATGAGAAAGAATTTTGTTCAGAATATATTTTTTAAATTCAGGTCAGTCATTCATTCGTGTCTGACTGTGCAACTCCATGGACTGCAGCATGCAGTCCATCACCAGCTTCCAGAGCTTGCTCAAACTCATGTTCATTGAGTTGGTGATTTTTAAAATTGTGGTTATATAAATCTTTAATTGCTTAGGAGATTACTAAACTGCTTTTAGAAATGGGTGTTACACAAGTATTTACAAGGAAAATATTCCTATCTCTCTAATTCAAATTAGAGAAGTTTTACATTACAGCCCTATGACTGGCTGGCCTCCCTA
This sequence comes from Oreotragus oreotragus, assembly GCA_006410675.1. Lineage (NCBI taxonomy): Eukaryota > Metazoa > Chordata > Mammalia > Artiodactyla > Bovidae > Oreotragus > Oreotragus oreotragus. Next base: position 258,439 of record SJYX01017030.1, read on the forward strand.
ACTCTCTCATTTCTATTTTTCTTACCTGAAAATCTGTGTATGGAAGGCATACTTCATGCCACTTGCTGTGCTAGGGACATTGAAGGTGGCAAAGATAAGGGCCATTTTTTCCATTTCCTCAGCCATCCCAATAGTTAATACCATCGTCACCCTTTCCTTGAGTAACTGCAGTGATCCCCTTAATAATGCTTCTGCTTCTGGCTCTTTCTCTCTCACAAACCACTTCTCCTCACATTTATCACCACCAGTTTCTTTAGATCATAATTCAGATTATGTCTTTCCTCTGCTAAGCCTGTTCAACTACATTTAGAATAAAATCCAATCTCTTTTTTAAAAAATGGATTTTAAAATATATTTTTGAGGAAGCCAATGTCATGAAAAATGTAGTTCAGAGAATAATAATATAATCTTTGGCCTAAGAAAGAGTTTTTAAGTTACATCAGTAAAACATTGATAAATTCTAAAAGTTCAAACACCAAAAGTTGAAAAAGGAAAAAGTGAAACTCTCACCCAATCCCTCCCTCAAGGTGACTACCGCTGGTTGGGTCTGTATACTTTAAGACTTTTTTCTATGAAATTACAGTCCTGACTTTACCTTCTCAAAGACTTCCTCTGATCCTGTGTCTTACTCTTTTTCTTTTACTATGTGCCTCCTCAGCACATTGCCGCCATACTATATGTTCATTTATTGTCTTTCTTTGGAGAAGGCAAGGGCACCCCACTCCAGTACTCTTGCCTGGAAAATCCCATGGATGGAGGAGCCTGGTGGGGTGCAGTCCATGGGGTCGCTAAGAGTCCGACAGGACTGAGCGACTTCACTTTCACTTTCCACTTTCATGCATTGGAGAAGGAAATGGCAACCCACTCCAGTGTTCTTGCCTGGAGAATCCCAGGGACGAGGGAGCCTGGTGGGCTGCCGTCTATGGGGTCACATAGAGTTGGACACCACTGAAGTGACTTAGCAGCAGCAGCAGCATTGTCTTTCTTCCGTATTAGTATTTTTTTATGAAAGCACCAGCTTTTTTATGTTGTTCAACTTTTGTACACTTTATGCATTCAGTAGATAGTTACATAATGTTCAAATGCATATGCTATGCTAAAAAGGGCATACACATGGAAATCAGTATTTTAATTCCATAGTTATCTCCTTTACTTCCTTTTTCCCATTTCCTTGGATTTCTCTGAGCAATTAGCTCTTGTATTAGCATGGGTACTTCAAGAAGAGGTGAAGGAAAATATGAAATTAAGACCTCATTAATCTATTAACCAATTAAACCATGCATGATTAACTCTGTGGTATCATTGCATGTGTAAAATATTTTGATCTTTTAAACAGAATCATATGAAAGCTTTAATTATTACCTTGCTTGATTTAACTTTATATAGTGGTCTTATTATAGAAATTTTAAGAGGTTTCCTTTATCTTTTTAAAGAAGAAAATAGGTACAAATAGTATAGATATAAGTAAACTCATTTTTTAAATGAATGTAACTATCGTTTAAGTAAAAAGCAAATGATTTTATTTCCTATAAATTCCCCCCAACGTATCTCTTCAAAATATCGTACTTAAGTAATTTTTAGTGGTCCTAATTGATTTTTCAATTAAAAAAATACAGTCTGACATTTTTTCTTTCTATCAGACTTATCACTAGTAAATTTTAGGCCTATTTAAAAATCAGAGACCTCTCTGATGTGAACGCACTCGGGACGTTAAAAACATTGGCTGGTGTTCGTCTCTGCAGTGGGTGTATCAGCATGGCCCCACTTGCCCTCTCCGTGAGTCTGCAGTGGTTTGAAATACATCCACAAATTCTTGGGCACTCCCTTCCAACAGCGAACCCCTCCCTTGAGTCTGTGGATTCAGTAACTGGCTCCTGGCAAGCAGAAAGAAGGCAGAAGTAATGCGATGCAATTTCTGAGAATGAGTGTATTCGCTTTTTATTGTCACATGACAAATGACCATGAATTTAACGAACATTTATTATCTCATGGTTCTAGAGATCAGAAGTCCAGGTACAGAGTGATGCAGTCTTCTGCTCAGAGTCTCTCAAGACTGAAATCAGGTGTGGCTGGGACTGAGATCTCATCTGAGGCTCGGGGTCTCCTTCAGAGCACATACAGCTGGCAGAATTCAGTTCTTTGCAGTTGGAGGGACGGAGGCCCCTGTAATCTTGCTGACTGTTGGCTGGGGCCGCTCTCAGTTCCTGGAGGTGCCCCACATGGGATCTCTCCACAATGTAGCAGTTCACTCCTTCAAATGCCTGGCTGCACATCTGCTCCGTTTCAAGCCAACCCAGGACAATCTGTCTTAACTTGGAGACAAGTTAGGAATCTTAACCACAATAGCCTTGCCTCCATATAATATAACATCACGGGAGTGAGACCTCATCATATTTCAAGTCCTGCTTCCACTCAAAAGGTGGGTGCTACACCCGTGCACCAGGGGCAGAATCTAGGGGCCATCACAGAAGTCTGCCTGACACTCTGAGTCGTAGAACACCTTCTGGATTCCTGTTTGTCTCTTTTCCTCTCTCTGGGACCTCCTACTTTGGAGAAAACCAGCTGCCATACAGTAAGGACACTCAGGCAACCTTCTGGAGAAGCCACCAGGTAGAAATGACGCCTCCTCTGCAGTCAGCAAGGAGCCCAGGCCTGCATTCTATGGCCATGAGGGGTGGGGTGGGGTCAGTCTCAGAAGCAGACCCACCGGCCCCAGTCCAGCCTTCGGATGACCGCAGTCCTGACCAACATCCCAACTCCAGCCTCTCAGCAGACCCTGAGCCCAAACCACCCAAATGAGCTGCCTCCAGATTCTTGACCCTCAAAACCTGTTATACAATTTTTCTCTTTGAAGATGCTCTATTTTGAGGCAACTTGTTATAGAGCTATAAATAACTAATAAACAGCCTTTATTCACTAAGAGAGCAATTGAAAACAGTGGGAAAATGTTATGCTGAAAAACAAGAAAAAGAAAAAATCCTAGCAAAACTGCTTTCTAGTCTGAAAGACAGAGCTCTCAGCTGGCCTTTGTCACTCCAGCCGGAGGCTGGCGATCACACTGTGCTTCCCACCAGCCGCCTCCCCTCTTTCTGCAGAGGGCTGAAAAGTCACATGGCCAAACCACAGGTCCCACTTCCCAGGGTCCTGCTGTATCCGGGCTCCTCCCCAGCATCCTCCCCAGCATCCTCCGTGGATTGCATTAGTACTTTGCTTCCCTCTGAGCACCAGGCTCGCTGCCCTAAGTGCCCGTCCTCTGGACTCCTGCTTTCCTCTCGCTGGTCTGTTCCCTCCTTGCGCCTTCCAGCCTAGGAGGAGCTGGGGCTGCGTGAACGCAAAGCTCCTCTGAAGAGGGCGCATCTGGGGCTACCCAGCCCCTGGCTTAAAGCCACACTTGATTTAAGCCATTTCACGGTGGAAAGCCAGGCTCTTAATTCTGGGTTGTTTTCCTCCCAGGCTGTGAACTTAGATGACAAATCACAGCATTCTTTCTCCTGACTGCCCGGCTGCCCTCACGGGCTGCAGGTCGTGACGGAGAGCCCCAGGGGCCCACAGACTTCCCGCCTGCGTGTCATGCTCTGATGAATGAAAAGGGCAGCGTGGGCTTCAGTCCCTTTCCTCTTTTCCATCATGGGAATCTCAGTCTGGACAGAGGTAGGGCAGAAGGTCAGTCCCGAATGCCCCATCCTCCGTGGTAAACAAGGAGAGAAGAGGCTGTCTGCCTGGGCCATGGCAGATGGGAGCAAAGTGCCAGCTCCAGGTGAAACAAAGGCAGGGCCACAACTATTATTATTTCAGGTCAGTTCACCTCGAGCTCAAGGAACAGCCAGTCGCCAGAAGGCTCGGCGTGATACAGTGCAGACCCCTCACCCGCCCCTGCTGGCAGTGAGTAATTGGCACTAAACACGGGATGTGTCTGGATTTAATCTAACCTGAACTCAATTACTTGACTCGTCTGATGGAAACTCGCCCAGGCTCCAGTGCTTAAGTGAAGAGAGGGCTCTGAAATCTTCTGGTCCCTGCAGCCCCAGTCTTTTTCTTCCTGTCTTTGTGGGCAGGCAGAGGGACGCACATATTCTGGGCCCTGCCACCAGGTCCCTGGGCACTGCCCCGACCACTGCCTCATCTGATTGCAAGACAGAATAGGGTGCTGAGAGGGAGGTGTGTGTGGATGCTTCATCCCTGCCGCTCAGGTGAGAAGGTGGAGGCTCTGAGTCTAAGTCACAAGCCCAAGGGGCTCAGCAGTGGTAGCTGAGAGGAGAGAGAGACCCCGGGTGTCCCTTCCTACATCACTGCAATGGAGCAGGGCTCAGCTTCCAGCACCCAGAGAGGGGACTCCTAGCCAGCAGGGGCCCACTGGGAAAGACCTGAGCCCTTGCTCTGAGTCACCCCACTGCACCCCACTTTCTGCATTTGATTTTCTGAGGCCAGTCTGCCTCTTTCAGCTGGAGTCACAGCATCATCTTAGAACTCTCTTCCGCCCACACAGATACCTGGGTAGGACACAAGAGGCCCAAATCCCAGCCCCACTGGCCTCTTTCCTCCCCTCCAGGGTCTGCACGGCAATGGGCCCACTTCTAGCCCCAGCCTTGGAGGCGTCTCTGCTCCCTCCAGCCTGCCTCTGAACTTGCCAGCTCTGGCTGTGGAAGCCTCTTCCTGAGCACGTTCAGGTGCTGCTGGGTGCTACCGAGTTGGCAGTCTCTTCCTCTTGAGCTTCGCTCTGCGTCCCACAGGATATGGAGGGCGAGCAGGCTGTGGGGCAGCAGGGTGAGCAGGTCCTGCTACCCCATCTCAGAGAAGCACGTGTGTCCACTTTACCGCAGCCGTGGGCCTCACCTGCGTCTCAGCCTGGTCCCCGCTGGCCTGGGGCAAGTGGGAGAGTCCAGGGGAGAGTTCTCAAGCGGGAGGTGAGAACCTTCCAAGTAGAACCTGCTTCTGTTTGTTTCTGGACCAAGGAGGCACTCCCAGGGAGCAAGCAGGATGCTAACTTGGAATCCTGTGCTGAATCCCCTCCAGTGTCACGCCTCCGGCCCAGGATTGCCCTGGGGACCTCTGCCCTGAGCTGGAAAGAATTAAAAGGACATGCAATTGGAAGGCAATAAAATTCTCGGTCTCATTTATTTTTCTCTTGTAATTCTGACTCACAGGCAATGATGTTGTCAGCGGGATAAAGAAAAAGTGTATATCTTAACGTAACTTTATGTAAAAGTCAAGGCAACTGGTAACCATGAAAAGGCCATAACACATCTGGGTAACATAATTTGAGCCAGAGCTCAGTTCCCTGGGTTTGAAACCTGTTTCAAGTATCAATTATCTGTGTAATTTGGGGATAATTGCTTGACTTCTCTCTGCCTCAGTTTCCTCAAGTGCAAAATGGGGGTGGTGTCAGCACTTGCCTGGTGAGTCGGCACTTGCCTGATTGAACGAATATATGGAAATAGCTTAGAATAGAGCCTGCCTCCCACTGCAGTCTCAGTGTGTAAATAAACTAGGACGGATGTTAAATGGGAGCTGAGGAGGGGTGTGGAGTCAAAGGCCAAGGGCAAGTTTCGAGGTAGTGGACAAGGAGATGGTGCCCACATCCAGGATGTTCCTTTGGGAGAAGGAAGGAGGAAAGCCTGGCCTGATGCCAGTGCTCTGGAGAAGACCGGGAGGAAGGCCAGGGCCTGCAGAGCGTGGAGCCAAGACGCTTCCTGGGTCCAGCCTGAAGGCCGGCAGCTGCTCAGACCACTCTGTCACCGTGATGAGGTCGGGGGGAAGAGCACACAGGCCTGAGCCACAGAAGGGAGCCCAGGACTTGGGGAGAGGACCCACTGACAGGGAAGCAGAGTGTTCTTGAGTCCCAGGGCCAAGTTACAAACATTGTAGGGGCCTGATGATTTAGGCCAGGGGTGGGACGCGTAAAACATTCTCTGTAGAAACAGCAAAATTTAAGAATGTTTTTTCTAGGGGAGATGATAGCTTCGCATTTGGACTTGAGTTTGCCTGCCTAGATGCGTAGGTGGTATCTCTGTTCTGAGTTTTCTCTTCCTGGGATAGAGTTGCCTAATGTTGACTCAGGAGCTGGGCTCACAGCCGACCTCTTTATACCCCATGGCTCCTTTAACACGGGCTGATTCATGGGTCCCCCTCCAGCTCCCCCCGCCAGCGTCTCTGGAGGAGGCAGTGCAGCATCTGTGACTGTAGTGAGCCCCCGGGCAAACAATGTGTGGTTCATGAGCCTCCGTGTGCCTCGCAGACTAGGCCCTCGGATAGTAGTGAAAGCTGGTAACAAAGGCATGAGCAGGAAGAGCGGGACTCAGAGGCCAAGATGCACAAAACTCTTCTCTCTTAGGCCTCAAATGAAACTGTTCAAGGCAAGGAGGCCATGCCTTCTCTTTATTTAGAACTTTCTAGAACAGTGCTTGCTGTTCAAAGGAACTTCAGTGATGAAATGTTCTAAACCTGCAGTGCCCAATACAGAAGCCACGAGCCATATGTGGCTATTGGCGCTTAGCTGTGAAGTCCTGTCCGACTCTTTGTGACCACATGGACTGTAGCCTGCCAGGTCCCTCTGTCCATGGGATTCTCCAGGCAAGCATACTGGGGTGGGTTGCCGTGCCTGCCTCCAGGGGACCTTCCTGACCCAGGCATTGAATCCGCGCTTCCTGAAGCTCCTATGTTGGTAGGCAGGATTCTTTACCACTGAGCCACCTGTGTGGCTGTGGAACATTTGAAATTTGACTAGTGTGATGAAATTGTTACTTTTGTGCTTTTAACTCCCTCAAATTTAAATGTCTGTAGTCACATGTGACTGGTGGCTGCCATGTTGGATGGTGGAATTCTGGAGGGACACGCACTACAGAGAGACTGGATGTGGGGTCAGCACTGACTGTAACCCAGACTGTAACCCAGCTCCACATCTACCTGCAGACACGCAAGTACACACACATCTAACCAAGTTAATCACATACAAAGAGCTGACAAGTGAAAACTATCTGCTTGGAAACTGGATCAGTGGAAAGGAGAACACCATCCAGGGCATCTGTGGAATACTGTGCCTGGCACAGTGGCAGCTATTTCTCAAAAAATAACAAGAAGAGACCTGTGCCTCCCTCAAGCCTCCTGCTGTTCCTCTATGTCACTGACCTACAGCAAGACAGCTCTGCTCTGCCCTCATCCCAGAGTCAGCTCAGTAGCAAAGTAAGCTGCAGGTCAAGTGTTAGAAGGTGATAGATATGCCTAGTGACTGGAATACAATACTAGGAGATCCTGAGAGGCCGTGAGCTAGCTGAGGGTGTGACTAAAATAAAACTGATCGCAGGGAAGTTGTCAGGGCACTCAGGGAAGAAATAAGAGAGAGTTGCCGCAGCTCAGTGACCCAGCGGATGGAATCTTCTTCACCCACAGCCACTTCGGGCCCCAGATGACTGTGATTCTTGTTCCAAAAGGTTAGTTTTCAAGGAGTTATAAAGGCACCGCCAGGAAGCTGACACTGACAACTTGAGGCAGGAATGAGCATCTTTAAATCAAGTGTCTTGGACTGGATTAAGTGCCATGTACGTGAGTATTTGGGGCCCCAATAAGGGCCTTCCCAGGTGAAGAATGATTCTTTTAACTCTACCGTGAGTTGTGTGTTAAAGTGTGTGTATCTGTCAGTCGCATCATTCGTGTCTGACTCTGCAACCCCATGGACTGTGGTCTGCCAGGCTCCTCTGTCCATGGAATTCTCCAGGCAAGAATACTGGAGTGGGAAGCCATTTCCTTCTCCAGGGGGCTTTCCTGGACCTGGGGGTTGAACCCATGGCTCCTTTTGGGTGGATTCTTTACCATCTGAGCCACAAGGTAAATATGAAAAGTAACTTACATCTGAGTGCTGGACTGTGGCAGCAGTGATGCATTTTGGCATTATCCCTAGGGTTCAGAGATGAAACCTTTTAAAGCAGTTAAGGCATTCATGAAAGCTGAGTGTCTGACACCTTTGTAGCACCTGTGAAGCCAGAGGTGGAGGTTTCTGGCATGTCTCCTCATAGGAGCAGCGCCAAGCCTGGGGTGAGTGCTGGACTGTGGCAGCAGTGATGCATTTTGGCATTATCCCTAGGGTTCAGAGATGAAACCTTTTAAAGCAGTTAAGGCATTCATGAAAGCTGAGTGTCTGACACCTTTGTAGCACCTGTGAAGCCAGAGGTGGAGGTTTCTGGCATGTCTCCTCATAGGAGCAGCGCCAAGCCTGGGGTATGCTAATGAGGTCGTCTGGATGTCACAGTGGTCTGTGAGTCACAAGAGGCCAGCTGAACATTGGGATCTGAACATCACAAAGATGGGGCTCTGGGAACAGTTTTCCCAAACTCACACTGAAGCGGTCCGGGGGAATGTTCTGTCACCTGGGGCTGCTGCTCCACACCTCCTCCTCTGAGGTCTCTGGCCTCACTTTGGTGGGGAAGCCTTGGGTCGGTGGAAGATGCTTGTATTGGAAGCCATCTGCCACCAGGGACAAATGACTGCTGCTGGTCCTTGTCACCTATGAGGGGTTGATCCACAGTGATCTACGACTTTGGCACCGAGTACTCCAAGAGTCCTCATGATACCTAGCGAGGGTCCAAGGCTCAAAGGCTGTCTGCTGAGACAGGCTGGCCCCCCTGAGCTATCTCAGGGCCGGCAGAGTGAGTGCCCACGTAGCCCTGGGCTCTGTGCAGAGAGGCAGGCTTCTCTCCGCTCCAGAGGCTTGGGCACAGTCTAGGAGTTATATGACTTTTCTGCAAGCAAAGGAGAAAATGTAGCATAGCAAAGATTCTAACAAGGGAATCTGCTGCCAGACCCATTTTGCATCTCCTCTGTGCCCTCTTTGCTGGTCAATGCTGAGGGCTGGGCAGGTTCCTCCCACCCCAACACTCGCTCTCTGGGGCAGGAGAGGAAATGCCCTTTGCTGACACTGTTTGTATCACTGCAGTCACACCTGGTACCTTCCACACCTCACATCTGCAATACACACGGCTTCTTAAGATGAGACTGGTTCTAGAAGTTACCGCAAGGGAAGCTTGTGGTGATGAAGGAGCTCTGTGCTTTGGCTGTGGTGTAGCCACTTGATTCCAAATGTGAAGAATCACAGCAACAGACACAGAGAGGCACACGTGCAAGTGAGTGTGTTTGAAGCTGGTGACACCTAGTGAGGCCATGACTGCTCTGGTTGTGATATTTACTATAATTATGCACGACACCGCCAGCAGGGGAAACTGGGGCATCTCTGTATTGTTTCAACTGCATATGAACCTAACAGTTATCTTAAAATAAAAATTAACAATACACCTCAAAAAAAAATCTCACGGTGTGAAATGTGTTTAAGCTACTTTGAGAAACAGGCAGCTNCTTGAAACATTTATAATACTAAACAGATGACATTATTCAGAACAAACTCAATAAGAGAATTACAAACAGCTCACATCCAGACCCATACTCTGCCTTCACTCTAGGGCGTGTGTACCAGGAATGGGTATGGTTGCCAGCCATCTTGGAGGCTGCTTACGGGGGCGCGGGTGGGGAGACAGGCCATGAGCTCTGCCAGACCCACTGAGTTTGACAGGCCCTCAGTTTGTCTTAGTGGAGCTATTTAGGGTGGAAACAAAGTCTGGGGATCAGGAAAGTCTGGAGCTCCGATCAAGACAAGATTCATGGATCTGGGTGTTAAACTGGCGTCTCATAAATGGTGGTTGAAGCTATCAGAGTGAGAGAGCACGGAAACAGGAGAGAGTTAGAGAGAGTCCCTTGGACTGCAAGGAGATCCAACCAGTCCATTCTGAAGGAGATCGACCCTGGGATTTCTTTGGAAGGAATGATGCCAAAGCTGAAACTCCAGTACTTTAGCCACCTCATGCGAAGAGTTGACTCATTGGAAAAGACTCTGCTGCTGGGAAGGATTGGGGGCAGGAGGAGAAGGGGACGACCGAGGATGAGATGGCTGGATGGCATCACAGACTTGATGGATGTGAGTCTGAGTGAATTCCAAGAGATGGTGATGGACAGGGAGGCCTGGCGTGCTGCTATTCATGGGGTCGCAAAGAGTCAGACACAACTGAGCGACTGAACTGAACTGAGAGTCCTGGGAAATACTAATATGGAGCAGGTGGGAAGAAACACGGAACAGAGCTGCCAGACATGCAAGAAAGGGCAGTTAGAAGAGCGGAGAGAGAATTAATTCATGCAGGAAGCTACAGAGGAGGTCTGCAGTCAGGTCCAAGTAGGTGAGAGTCAAGTAGGATGAGAGCAGCCTGTTGGATTTGATTGTTAAACAGGTCTTTGTTAACCTTTTAAGAGAGTGGTACCAAACAGGGTAATTGGGGTGGAGGAGGGGAAGAACTGATGCAACTGTTCAGCACGATTCACCAAAATAACATACTGATAAAAGTAATCAAGTATGAAAATTAGTAGTGATTTATGGCATCTTTCATTCAAACATAAGGTTTGAATAGACACCACATTCCTGCCTCATCACCGGCTAGACGGCTTTACTCGGGGCTGTTTGAAATCGCACTCACTGGGCAAGCCAGAAATCACTGTATCTGGATCACTTAAGCTCAGCCCAACCCCTGTCACAGCCTGCATCTCAGAAGGTTGAAGTAGAGGGACTTCCCCGGTGGTTCAGTGATTAAGAGTCGGCCCTGCACTTCGGGGGACATGGATCTGATCTCTGGTCTGGGAACTATGATACCACATGCTGTGGCTCAACGGAGCTCCTCCGCACCTCAACTAGAGAGAGTCCCTGCACCACAGTGAGGATGCAGCGAAGATCCCACACGCCACAACTGAGACCTGATGCAGCTAAATGCTTTTTTTTTTTTTTTATTAAAAAGAGGAAAGGTTGAGATAGAGTCCCACAGCACCTGATCAGGAACACCAAACTTCACAGCAGAAGAGTTTGGTGTAAAAGAAAACATTTAGGTTTTTTTGTTTGTTTTTCTATGCCTCTCAGTAAAGCAAGCTTTTAACTGAACTACTAATGACTGGACCCGTGACGAAAAAGGGTAGAATGTTAAGATCTCCAGCTCTATTCCCCAGATGAACCTGAGCCCAGCAGTTGGTGACTTGTCAAAGGACTCACAAGCAACAGGTGATGGAGCCATGAGCCCCGGGGCCCATCTCCCTAGTCCGGTGCTCTCCTGCAACTCCCTGCCTCTCCACTAGATGAGATTTTTAGTACTTCTCCAAACAAAACAGAGAACTTCGTGCTGTTAGTGGCCAGAGAAAATTCAGGAAACATGAATTTGAGTTCTGACTCATCTACCATTTATTTGCCACCGAGTCACTCGTATCTCTACATCTATAGCTGCATTTCCATCACCCAGAGAAGTACAGTTTGGTACTTCAGAGCTGAGTGCTACAGATCAAGGACTGAAGGTCAGAGAGTCTCTGTTTTATAAATGGTTTTATCTTCAGGCAGCGAAACATTCAAACAGTCATTAAAGCTCTTTGACCTTTAGTTTCTCACTTGTAAGCAGTGGATCATGAGATGCTCTCCAGACCCCAGGGCTGCGGTGGAATTATGGCATATAGAAGATACAGAAGAGCACTGAAATAGTCACAGACTTATATACAGTAGAGACATTGCCTATGTGATTCCATGAGGGTCCTCAAGAATCCAGGAGGCTATCCTGATAATGTTCTTAAGTTATTGCTAATATTTACTGAGGAAAAATTGTTAGGGTCTGCAAACTTTCTTTCCATTAAAGCACATACCTCTTTGCAAGCCAACTAAAAAGGCCTTTATTCTAACTCCTGGGAGGGTCTGTCACGAAGCAAGGGAACAGAATAAGGTTAGGGATGCTGGACTCCAGTCCTGGACTCGACTAATGTCTTACTGTGTGACTTGTCAGATCACACCTTTGCTGTACCCTGATTTCCTCTTCTGTGAAAAGAGTTGGGCTTCCATGGGTTGTTAATTCTTTGTGCCACGCATCCTTCTGATAATCTGATTAAGTGTATTGATCCTCTTCTCATAATGCACCCAGGCCTTAACTTTAGCATAAATTTCAGTAGACTCAAAGCCTAGACAAACCTAGACAGCATATTTAAAAGCAGAGATGTTACTTTGCCAACAAAGATCCATCTAGTCACAGCTATGGTTTTTCCAGCGGTCATGCATGGATGTGAGAGTTGGACCATGAAGAAAGCTGAGCGCCAAAGAATTGATGCTTTTGAACTGTGGTGTGGGAGAAGACTCTTGAGTGTCCCTCGGACTGCAAGGAGATCCAACCAGTCCATCCTAAAGGAGATCAGTCCTGGGTGTTCTTTGGAAGGACTGATGCTGAAGCTGAAGCTCCAATACTTTGCCCACCTGATGCAAAGAGTTGACTCATTGGAAAAGACCTTGATGCTGGGAGGGATTGGGGGGCAGGAGGAGAAGGGGATGACAGAGGATGAGATGGCTGGATGGCGTCACCAACTCGATGGACATGAGTTTGATCAAGCTCTGGGAGTTGGTGATGGACAGGGAGGCCTGGCGTGCTGCAGTCCATGGCGTGGCAAAGAGTCGGACACGATTGAGTGACTGAACAACACAGTCTAACCTCATACAGAATGGACTCCAGTTTAGGAATCCCTAACCTCGTTGGTCTCTTCTAGATTTAATTGTCTAGGAAAGCTCTGACCAAGATGTCTATGTCTATTTTGGGCAAAGATAGCATTCCATTTTAAGTTAGCTTTTTTATTCATTAGAGTTCAGCCTGGATCCTACAGATGGTAGGAGATTTCTGGCACAATGCCATTCCATAAGTAGTTGAAATTTGTGAAGAAAAGGATCTGAAGTCCTCAATATTTAAAATGGGAACTCCTGAATCTGTCATCCCATATCTTAAGCATAGATCATTTTTGGCTCACACATCTAGGCCAGCACCTAAAATACAATGGCACTTTATATAACAAGTTCTTAAATCTGTTCATATTAAAAAGAAATTGAAGAACTCCTCTTTGCTTGAAAAGATACATGCAAAGGCAATAAATAAACTTGGATTTATGTTCTCTTTTATATATTACCTGTTCTGAGAATCAGGTGAATAGATGACCGACCACCTTCTCTATCAATTATGTAATGACTACAGTAAGCTCTTGGTTGACTGCAGTACAGCCCGTTCAAATCAGTGTAAGCACACAAGGAAACTTTTTGAAGAATACAAGTATATCCCATGGAATCCTGGACAGGATGTCAGTGCCGGCTCAGGAGGGACCAGTGCCCTGGAAGCTGAGGGTTCAGAAGTGAATTTGTTTCCAGCCTCTCAGAGAAGCTAAATGTTTCCTAGTTTCCCCTTCCCTCTGCACATCTACTTTATCTGTCCCACTAGCAGTGTCTGCTTCAGAATACTCATGGCCAGCTAACCGCAGCAAAGACTTTCCACCCAGACCCCAATCAAGATTGATGGAGTCTTGAATGCTCAAATTCCCCCTAGGGAGATTTGATTGCTCCAGCTTAAGGGAAGAGAGTCATGAGAGCAAAATTTCCCTTAAGCTTCCCTAAAAAGAAGGTGTTAGGAAGAGTGAAAATGGTAGGTAAAGGAACTGACTTTATACCTAGCACATTCGGTGTTCCCGTTGTTTAGTTGCTAAGTTGTGTACAACGCTTTCGAAACCCCATGGACTGTAGCCCACCAGGTTCCTCTGTCCATGGAGTTTCCCAGACAAGAATACTGGAGCGGGTTGCCACTTCCTCCTCCAGGGGATCTTCCTGACCCAGGAACTGAACCCCTGTCTCCTGCACTACAGGCCATTCTTTACCGCTGAGCCATCGGGGAAGCCTGCCTAGCTTATAAAAAAGTGAAAAGTGAAAGTGAAGTCGCTCAGTCATGTCCAACTCTTTGCAACCCCGTGGACTGTAGTCTACCAGGCTCCCCTGTCCATGGGATTCTCCAAGCAAGAATACTGGAGTGGGTTGCCATTTATCTAGCCTAAGGCAGGCCTCAAATCAAGGCGAAGGAATCAACATCAGGAGCATTTGATAGTAACTGAGGATGGATCACTGTCAGTTGCTCCCAAGGTCCAGTCTCCCTCACGCTCAGAGAGAGCCTTTATCTGGAGAAGACACCCATAGCCCACAGCTACCAGTTAACATCGGGGAGCTAGTCCGGGATGTCTGTATCTGTTTCCAGATGGCTACCAACACCCAAGGTTCTATGTTACAACCACATTCTGAAATCTTCATCAAGAAAATGTTAACCACAGAGTTGCAGAAATAATAAAGACTTTCCTAACAAAAATTGTAGGACCACTTAGCTACCTGTTAGTATTTAAAAAAAATTTAAGACAGAAAAATGTAGATTAACTTTGAAACTATAAAACTATTTATTATCACTGTTCTGGTTGCTAAATATGTAAGCTCATTTGAGCTAGCTTAAGGACAATTAGAAATTTATTTTAGAAATACAGTGATGTTTAAGAATATGAGGGTGAAAGGGTAGCTCTGACTGGCAGGAACTGGAAAAACTGATGAGCATCAGGAGCTCACAGAGTCCTTTCCTCAGCTGTCCTCTCTGCTTCTCTTTGTAAGTACACTTTCTTACCATCCCTGCCAACGGGCTTTTTCCTGTTGCCTCGTTCACAAAGTGGAATATGACCTCCAAGAATAGTGAGTTTACCCACCTCAGAGTTGATTGAAATATGAATTTGTGTTTCTGTTTTGTACTTCTGCTCCTCCAGAGCCATCCACACTGCCTCAAAGAGAATTAAGAAAGTTTCAGACAGTATGCAAAGACAGTCAATGCTTGCTTGCTTCCCCACCCCACCCCCCACAAAATAAGCTTTTTTTGATCAGAAACGGTAGTTCTGGAAGCTGAAACTCTTTTTGGTAAGACTTCACATTTTAGAGTAGTTTAAGATTCATAGGAAAATGGAGAAGAAGGTGCAGAAGTTTCCTGTACATTCTGTCTTTCTCCCCCTTTCCCCAAGGAGTTTTTCTTCGGGCAGGTTTGAGTGGGGAGGCTTTGCAACCAAATGAGGGTATTGACTGACAAGAGAACAGGCTCGTGGCTGCCAAGGGGGCGAGGGAATAGGAGGAAGATGGATTGGGAGTTTGGCATTAGCAAGCTCTTATATATAGAATGGGCTTCCCTGGTGGCTCAGAGGTTAAAGCATCTGCCTGCAATGCGGGAGACCTGGGTTCGACCCCTGGGTCGGGAAGATCTATCGTGGGTAACCACTGGAGTGAGCCCACACTTGTCCTTGTTTCAGGGACCACAAAGGTCTGGCCTCTGCTGCTTTGCTGCCTGTAGAGGTCCTTCTGCTGACAGCAGCTAGTACATCACATCCCCTTGGCGCAGAAGGGGGCCTCCTGGATTCAAGACTTTAAGGATATCTATCTGATCTGCCCATGTGGACCAGCCATTTCAGTGGAGCAGGACATGTCTAAGTCTTTCCCCACAGAGGGTGGGCCCTGACCCCAGAGGTGGGGAGTGACAGGAGGAACGGGATTGGACAGTATGGCCGCGGAGAGCGTGACCGCTGCATAGGATCACACAGACTGCTGCTTTCTATCGCCAAGATAGACAGCAGTTCCAGATTCCCAGGGAAGGAGTTCTGACTGGCATAGCCTGGGTCAGTTGTCCACTCCAGTCCAACTCGCTGCGGAAAGGAGGGTAGAGATTCGTCCACTTTAGGTGGAGGGGGCATATTACAGTGGGATGTCATGAACCAGGCAAATACTCCAAAGTGTTTTCATATGAAACTCTTTACGCAGTTATAACTCATAGTATGAGATCATTAGACAATATGTCAGCATTCAGACTTATAAAATATAATCTGTTGTGAACTATTATGTAAGCTTGGACACAATATTTCTTTTTCCCTCCCAGTTTTTTCACATAAACTCTAAAGATAAATGTGTGTGTGTGTGTGCGAGTGTGTGTGTGTGCGTGTGTGCGCACACGTGCGCTCAGTCACTTAGTCATGTCCAACTCTTGGGGACCTGTTGGACTGTAAGCCCGACAGGCTCCTCTGAACTTGGAATTTTCCAGGCAAGAGTACCAGAGTAAGTTGCCGTTTCCTACTCCAGGATATCCTCCTGACCCAGGGATCAAACCCTAGTCTCCTGTGTCTCCTGCATTGCTGGCAGATTCTTTACCACGGTGCCCCCTGGGAAGCCCAAAGTGTGTTTGTTTCTGTATGTATAGACGGTGTTGATTATTTCAGCACAGAAGCTGATTTTTCAGTTTTAGTTCTCTGAATGACTGGCCTGTCTACCGACATTTACAAATGTGTTAAGATGAAGAGAATCGTGGATTATTAAATGGTGAGTTTTAAGAAACCTTACAGATGTAAACGTTAACACATCTGTAAATGTTGGTAGACAGGTGATCAGAGAGCTGGGACTGAAAAATCAACATCTGCGCTAAAATAATCAATACTGTCCATACATACAAGCACACCACACACCTTCTCCCTACCTGCACAGCAATGCACCACCCACCCGCCCACACTGCCCACCGTCACCCCCCAGATATATTTCTGTGCCGGAGATTGCTTGCTTCCTTTCCTCAGAGTCCCTGCTCTTCTGGGACTGAAAAATCAACATCTGCGCTAAAATAATCAATACTGTCCATACATACAAGCACACCACACACCTTCTCCCTACCTGCACAGCAATGCACCACCCACCCGCCCACACTGCCCACCGTCACCCCCCAGATATATTTCTGTGCTGGAGATTGCTTGCTTCCTTTCCTCAGAGTCCCTGCTCTGAAACTGCTGCTGCTGCTGCCAAGTCACTTCAGTCGTGTCCGACTCTGTGTGACCCCATAGATGGCAGCCCACCAGGCTCCCCCATCCCTGGGATTCTCCAGGCAAGAATACTGGAGTGGGTTGCCATTCCCTTCTCCAGTGCATGAAAGAGAAAAGTGAAAGTGAAGTCGCTCAGTCTGTCCGACTGTTAGCGACCTCATGGACTGCAGCCCACCAGGCTACTCCGTCCATTGGATTTTCCAGGCAAGAGTACTGGGGTGGGGTGCCATTGCCTTCCCCTGCTCTGAAACTAAGGGGACACTTTGTAGGACTGATGGGCTGAGGGGCAGCGGGAGAAGGCTGCGGAGGGCAGAAGGGAGTCTCTTCCACACCCCTCGACTGTTTGGGGTCCGCTGTGTGGTGAGCGGTTGGAGGCTAGAGCTGAATCTGTCAATCAAGAAGACTCTGAGGCTACGGGTACAGGCCAGCTGCTTCAGGAGCCCAGATGACAACGGCGGTGGGGAGCACGGCTGTGGCGGCTCTGGGAGCTGTGGGAGCAGAGCCTGCACCGTGTACAGGGCCTCGGGACTTCTCCCAGGCTGGCCACAGGAAGAATTCTCTCAGAGGCCTTGTGAGGAGATGATGTACAAGAAGTAGGAGAAAGCAAGCCCGGGATCCATGTCAGATAGTACCGGTGTGATCTGGGGACGCGTTTGGGGCTCACTGCTCGAGAGCCAGTGTCTACACTGACTCAGACAGGGGCTGATGGTCGTTAAGATCCGTAAAACCTTGTCTCCAGGTGATGGAATTGTGCTTGCCTAAAAATGTCCCATGTTGAAGTTTTAACCACTCCCCCAGCCCTGGTACTTCGGAGTGTAAGCATATTTGGAGATAGGGTCTTGAAATGTATTCGTCCCTCAGTCGTGTCTGACTCTTTGCAACCCCAGGGACTGTAACCCGCCAAGTCTCCTCCGTCCATGGGATTCTCCAGGCCAGAATACTGGAGTGGGTGGCCGTTTCCTTTTCCAGTGATCTTCCCGACCCAGGAATCGAACCCAGGTCGCCTGCGTTGCAGGCAGGTTCTTTACCATCTGAGCCACTGGGGAAGCAGGGTCTTGCAAGAAGTAATTAGATTAACACGAGCTCTTATAGGTGGGCCTTCCTATAACTGCTGTCCTTGTAAGAAGAGGAAGTTTAGACACAGACACAGGGCAGGGAGGAAACTGTGAACATGCGGGACTGGGTGCCCATCTACAAGGCAAGGAGAGAGGCCCGGACCAGGCCCCCCTCAGAAGCCTCAGAGGAGACCTACGCTGCTGATACGCTCCTGGGGGACGAATAGCCTCTAGAACTGAGTGAGTACATTTCTGTTTTAAGTCACTGAGTCTGCGGTACTTTGTTGCCAGGAAACTAACATACCAGAACGTTGGTTTCCAAAGGAAATCTCTTAGTCTCTGAACTCTGTGGATTTTCTAATATCACAGATTGAAAGATTCATGGAATTATGACTGGCTTTTTAGAGATGGGGAGAAGACATTAGCATTATCCATGTAAAGCTAAGCACCTTGCTATGGATTAGAAACAAAGCTACAGCTTCATTGACCTGTGGCCTTGTAGGTAGCAAAATGGCCACATTTTTAAGTGATTTTTGTAACAGAGTTCTCTGAAACAAACCAGCTGACTGTTTAATGATTGACTCCTATGTAATTTCCCACAACAGAAACTATTTGAAACTCCGAGCTGGTTTAAAAGGTAACTAGCTTGTTGACCACCTTGAGACTCCAGTCAATAGGGATTCACATGGACACACTGGACCTAATTGGGAATATCATGGTGGTTAATTAAGTAGCTCCTTGAATAATAGGTTAAATGTAACTTTTCTTGCTCCTTTGGTGTTCTTGGGTAGAAATACCAAACAACAATCTCTGGTGAGACTCTTGCAACACATAAATGCATGTTGCACCATGCAATTATAAATTGGATATCTATCAACCATGAGATCAGCTGGCGATCTCCTGAAGTCTCAGTCACCTAAAACTGTGACGCCTAGCACTGCAAGGCACGGTGCTGATACTAAGAACAAATGGTTTGCTTTATTGTCTAAATTTTGAAACCTTCACAGGGCTCCCAAGAAATGTGCTGTTTCAAAATACTGCAGAAGAAAACTGAAGGGAAAGCAACCCAAAACCAGCAAACAGCTACAGAAATGTGGACTCTTTTGGCCAAAACGTTTCAGTCTTGGTTTTTGGGCTACAGGAGTAAATCCCTAAATAAATGTTGCTTTCTCTTGTTTATGTAAACTTTTTTTTCTGCAGAATACATTTCATTTTCTGAGTATGATGTGGAAAAATCAAATAAAACAGTGTTGGATGTCTCCTGTGTCAGATAATGACTGAAGATTCTATAACTGAAAGCTGATTGAAACTGGAACACTGTGCTTTTCTAAATAAAGCAAATTCCAATGGGTTCAGCAAAACAAAATTTGAATGATGTTATTTGGCAGGAATGATTTTAAAACTATAAAATGTGAAAATGTTGTTATATTCAGGTCATGTAATCAATTCTTTTTAACATTAAAAAAACACAGTTTTTGCTAATAAATAATAGTTTGTTCCCATTCCTGCTAAACATCTATAGAACAATACTTAAAGAATATTAGCTTGAGTTTATGATATCTTCAGAGAAGGCAATAGCAATCCACTCCAGTACTCTTGCCTGGAAAATCCCATGGACAGAGGAGCCTGGTAGGCTGCAGTCCATGGGGCTGCACAGAGTCAAACACGACTGAAGCAACTCAGCAGCAGCAGCATGATATCTTCATTGGACTCTGCTTATATTACCTTCCTATCTAGCTGGAAGAATTTTGTAATCAGGAAAGAGCTTCATTCTTTCTCCTTCTCTGCTCACATTACCTGATAGAATTATTTTTAGCTTATCGGCGTCCCTAAAATGAGTTATTTCCACCAAAATATGCTCAGGGAGAACTTGAAGGGGAGACAATGGAAAGGCTAATTATTCTTACTCCTGGTTGGTGCCAACACTTTCATCTTCACTTAGATTTAAAACTTGTCATCGTTGAAACATACCTTTCTCTGTTCTTCATATTTGGCCAAATACCAAGTCCTGTTGATTTTTTCATTTGTATCTTCTCACACATACATTCATTTCTTTCTAGTCTTATTGTCATCCTATAGTTTAGTCCCTTATCATTTCATGCAATTGCAACCTCTACTTTTTTCTGTCTTCCATCTCATTCTGTATATTGTTTCCAGAATAATTCCCCTCAACAGTACTTTCTTCATTCATTCCCCTTCTAAAGAAAAGCAAAACACAGCACTACAAACAATTCCCATGGTTTTCTATTGCTAATAGCATAAAATCCAAATTCCCCTAGGCAAGCGTTTGCAGGGGTGGAGGGCCCAGTGAGTACTGTTAGGAGTTTCCTCGCTATCCAGATGTCAGTGCCCCTGGGTCACTAGAAAAAAGCCAAGTCTGTTCTCTGGCTCAGAGGACCCTCCTACCTGGCACTTCACACCTGTCCTGTGTCCCGTCACCAGATTTCTCACTGCCTGGCTCTATCCGATTGACGGACACCCGCTTGGCTTTGGATTGAACTTTTCCCCAGAAGGTACCGCTCATATCTAGCTCCGTACGGTGCAGCCAATGAGGTCCTCTGACAAACCCAACTCAGCTGGATAGGAAAACCCTGGCATTCACCAGCCGGGAAAGGGAGGTCGGATGGCCTTTAGTGCTTTCTTCAGGATGGCCGCCACATAGATTTTTTTGCCTTCTCTCTCTATGCAAATGATTTATTTCAGCAGAGTTCGCCAAGAGTTCCCTAAATCTCCATTCATCCATTCTAAGCCCCCAACTATGAGAAATTTTTCCTTATCAGAATCCCTATTACTCATCACCTGTTGGCTTTTAGGATGCCCTTAAACTCCGACACTTTGGCCACCTGCTGCAAAGAGCCGACTCATTGGAAAAGACCGTGATGCTGGGAAAGATTGAAGGCAAGAGGAGAAGGGGATGACAGAGGATGGGATGGTTGGATGGCATCACCGACTCGACGGACATGAGTCTGAGTAAACTCCGGGAGTCAGTGATGGACAGGGAGACCTGGCATGGTGCAGTCCGTGGGGTCGCAAAGAGTCAGACATGACTGAGCAACTGAACTGAACTGCTGATATATCAATACAGTCACCTAGAAGTCCAGTGTGACCATCTCTGTGGTCTCATGTTCTCTTTTTCCAGAGACAATGGGTCTCCCTATCACTGCCGCTATTCAAGTATGACCACTCTCAGTAATCCACTTGGGGACAAAATTCCTTCCAGCTCTGTCTTTGCCTGACCCCTTGGCCTGCCTGATCAAACAGATAGAGCCTCACTCCAAGTATGTGAAGTGTGTGGCTGTTGTTGTGCATGGTGCATCAGATCTCAGGGTAGGGGGGCAGTGTGAAAGCCGCGTCGGCTGTGGCTGAATCCAAGGCATTCCTCTGTCCTATCCAAGCAAAGACTCTCCCCAGCATGGACTTCAGAGGGAAACTGTCTTCTGTCCATCCTTCTATGTTTCCTTCCCTTCATCCTCCCCGCCACCATTAAAGGCCCCAGCCTCATCCTTTCTCTGGGGAAATTCTTTCCAATGAGGAAGAGAAGCTCTGTCCAGAGAAACTTTTTTTGAATCTTGAAAATCTGACCCCATCAGGCTTTTCCTTTTGTGGTCGTAATGTTGATTCAGTCAGCTTTGGAGGGAAGGGACGGGCCTACCCCTAAATGAGGGTGAAAGTAGCTGTTCTAATCCCAAGTCAGTCTCCTGACCATGAGCACTACACAAACTATAACAAATAAAAAGCTGACCTTCCCACTGGCCAGCCAGAACGTAATCACACGTCACCAACGTAAGCATTGTTTTTTGTCTGAGACAATAGGGACTAACTCACACTGAAGAAAGGATGATTCTCTTGTTACTATGATTTTCTTATCCTTTTAAAGTAAAAAAATGGAACCTGCTGTTTTTTTTGTGCCAGGAAACAGTTGGCCTGAAGACATGAACCAACATACCATCTGTCTAAGAGGGGTGTCTCAGCTTTGATCAGATTCTTTGGATTCCAAGTTTCCCCTTGATAGGATTGGGATAATGATGGGGATATTCTATTTATCCCCACCACTCGGTATTTACCCCACCACTCAGTATTGTGCTCACATAGCAATTACACAACTTCTTCTTCACAACTTCTGTGTAGGGGATACATGTGGAATTTGTGGGACATGCACAGATAAACGGGACAATCTGAAATCCAGGAGTGTAGAAATTAACAGGTGATATGTCAACAACTAATCATGATATACAGCATGAAATAACTGCTTTGACAGGTTGTAGGGGTGTTGATTTTAATTGAGGAGGGTTGATTTTGATCAGAAAAAGTTTCCTGGGGGTGGTGTTATTTAAAATCCTTCAATGTGAAGCAGGATTTTGACAGGTGGACAAGGCATTAGAGTCAGAAGAAATTACATAAGCAAGGCTTAAAATGTGAGTGAATATGGCATTGCTGGGGGAACAAACGGGTAAAGAAGCCAGCTAGGGAATCAAACTTTATTCTATAAGCAACAAAAATGCACTTCCAGAGTTTGAGGAGATGACTATTCTCATTCAACTTTTGGTTGAGAGATATAACTCTGTGTCAGTGAGAAAGCTGGGTTGGGAAGGTACATATCAAATACTTGATAGGAAGGGCCAGCTTGGCTTAGACATGTCTTGTTTCCTTAAGGTCATCTGCAGTCAGAGGAAATTCACTCCTGCCATTTCTCATGGCTTAAAGCGACTTGTCTGTTGCTTGAGGCCTGTGTCTCCTGTCAGTGCCATTAACCAGTCTTGATTAGTAGCAATCCATCTCCTCCATCCATGGGATTTTCCAGGCAAGAGTGCTGGAGTGGGTTGCCATTTCCTTCTCCAGGGGATCTTCCCGACCCAGGGATCGAACCCAGGTCTCCCACATTGCAGGCAGATGCTTTAACCTCTGCACCACCAGGGAACCCTTTAAATACAAGAATACAGTCTCAGAAAACCTCCTATAGAGACACAGAACTTCAGATCCAAGTACTAACATCAAAGATTTCACAGGGAGGAAAGGAAGCCAGGTTGAAAGAAGAAGGGGGAGGAGGCAGGAGAGGAGGGCGAAAGGGGTGGCCTTACAGATGTCTCCTGCCACCTGCAGATGCCCAGGCGTTATGGGACTTTTCCCTGGGCCTCCAGAGAAGGGAGGACTGGAACTCGGCCCTACCAGAAATCAAAGCAGACCAGAACCAGAATTTGAGTTCTCTGCCAAGAGGAGGTGATCAGTCTCCAATCCTCAGCTCAGGCTGAGGGCACTTCAACCAGATTCCTGCGTCCAGGACCGGGGAACTAGAAAAATGGGGAAGGATAGGAAGGGTTAAGGAGAGGAGAGAGAGGGAAGGGGAGAGAGGTCAATACAGTCTCTTGTTCCTTGCCGGTCGGGGCACTCTGGCCAGTTGTCCACGTCAGGAGGAGACCAGGGACAAAAGGGTCCCAGTTGCAGCCACTGGGTCTGGTCCATTGGCAGGCAAGCTGGCCCCTGAGTACCCCGAGTGGTCAGGATGTCAGTCTCAGGGAAGAAGAATCCCACCAGAGTCGCCATTTGTAGCAGGAAGGGGGACCCCTTCCAGGGCCCGAAACTGGGTCTTGTCTGACACTCGGAAATGAATTGTCCATATGTACCCTTGGAAGTACATACATAGTAGAAACATAGGCAACTTGTTTGTAGATTAAAAGAAGAAAATCCATTAGAGCAAATGTATAATGTGCAAATGCTACTTTAATATGTAACTGTATTATTCATGATGGTTATTATGTATGTTTGAAGATCCATAAAATTGATTTTCTACCCACTGGGAAATAAATAGGCTATTTAAAACCATAGGCCACAAACAAATCTCCTGAGGTGCATGAGAGCACATTCCCTACTGAAAATTGCCCATAATTAGAGCAGATTCTTTCAGATACAGAAATTAATGCAGTAAAAGGGGGTCCCTATAAATAGCACTGCTTGTTCACGCTGAAGGAATTGAGCTGTAAACTACAAATCCTTGCTCAAAATAACTCTGTTCTCTAGTTGCAAGCACTGATAAGAATAGGTTCTGGAATCACCAGATGGGAAGAAATTCTAGTCTAGTGCAAACCTTTTCTTCTACACTAGATTGTATCGAACCTCCCAGAGGTATAAGAACCTGTTCTGCTCTGCTCATCCATACCAGGGAGTATCCACAGAATAGACTGAAAAAGAACTGAGGAGGCCTGTGTGCCCCTCACTTGCTGTTGTTCAGTCGATAAGTTGTGTCTGACCCTTTGTGACCCCATGAGCTGCAGCGCTCCAGGCTCCCCCGTCCTTCACCATCTCCTGAAGTTTGCTCAAACTCATGTCAGTGATGTCATCCAACCATTTCCGCCTCTGTTGCACCCCTCTCTCCCCGTGCTCTCAATTTTTCCCAGCGTCAGAGTCTTTTTCAATGAGTTGACTCTTTGCATCAGGTGGCCAGAGTATTGGAGCTTCAGCTTCAGTCCTTCCAGTGAATATTCAGGGTGATTTCTTTTAGGATTGACTGGATTGCTCTCCTTGCTGTCCAAGGGGCTCTCAAGAACCTTACTGATTGATCACCCCTATACAGCATCCATCCCATAGGAGGTAAGAACCGGACAAAACCTGCCAGGTCTCACATGCTGTGGCGGACCTCACATGCTCAGGAGCAGAGCGTCTCTTCCTATC
Organism: Oreotragus oreotragus; assembly: GCA_006410675.1. Lineage (NCBI taxonomy): Eukaryota > Metazoa > Chordata > Mammalia > Artiodactyla > Bovidae > Oreotragus > Oreotragus oreotragus. The sequence goes on from SJYX01017030.1 coordinate 282,891, forward strand.
CGTGGTCAGGATGATTGCAGCCAGAGGCTTCTGACATGCTAAGTCCAAAATTGGGATACCAGTCTTGGGGCCTGAAGGGAAGCTAGGACGAAGGCACGAAACCAAAATAGGACCAAGAGTCAAAAACAGGAATTCTGAAGGGCTTCAGTGAATGGGCTTGGCTGTTTTAAAAGACTGGAATGAGGTGGACGACAATACTTCCATTCATGGATATTAAGTACAGATACTTCTTCCTCAGAGCAAGTTTTGTTTAACACTAATTACTTAAGAGACAATCGACTGATTAGGGAACATGTTTTGTGTAACACAGATTTCCTTTGATTATAACAATTGCAATCAAGAACTGGCACCAAAAGAAGAAAAATGAAAATTCTGTGGCTCACACAGGCTAGGAATACATGCCTGCTTTGTGTAGCTGGCTGCTCATTTAACTACTGTCTTTCTTTTGTTAATCTCTTACGCCAATTTTGTCTTGTTTGTAACAACAATGACAGTGATAAGAATTGTGTATAAGAGTCTCTAGATCCTAACCCCATCTCACATGGAAATTAAGTTTATAACAACATTTTTGATAGCACAAGCTTTCCGTAGGGATATAATTTTTGCACTGTGGCAGAACAGACATTTTCGTTTACATTTCTTTGCTTTAAATTTAATACTATTCCTTTCAAATACAGAAAATGACAAGAAGTATATGCAGGAAAAACATCCCCAAGGACTTATAATCCAGCTTAGATGAGACTCACCCATTTCTCTAGCTATCCAATCAACCACACTTTTGTCAAGAAGTCTTAGCCACCCAGACATCTTCTGGCTTCAGCTGTCCGCCTAGGTACCTTTAGAATAATAATAACAACCGAAGAGAAACCAATGTATGAAATATAGTAAATCATGAGTAAAGGGAATGCTGAGGGCCACTGAAAACTTGGGCAGGAACTGCCAATATTGGGTAAGAATTGGGCAAGGAGATTCTCCAGGGCATTTCAGAGGTGGAGTCAGAATGGGGATGAGCTTCCTTGTTTGTTTCATCTAGTGCTAGAGAGAACTCAATCTTTACTACACCGAAGATTTAATCATACTAGAGTTATTTTCTCCTAGAAAAAATATGTTCCCCAACTTCATGTGGAAATGCCATTTCCTTCAAAGATGTGTTTTTTGCAACCTTGATTTTGTATATTCCTTTGAGACATGTGTCAGTATAGTTCTGATGACTTAAAAATATGATGAGGAAATACAGCAGACAAGCATAATACATGCTAGAAGGATTTTTCATGACCCAGAGGGATGGGGTGGGGAGGGAGTAGGGAGGGGATTTCAGGAACGGGGGACACATATGCACCCATGGCTGATTCATGTAGATGTATGGCAAAACCTACCACAATATTGTAAAATAATTATCCTCCAATTAAAATAAATAAATTAATGTTTTAAAAAAGGATTTTTCATCAGTGAACTGAACAGTGCTAGAAAATTGGAAGAAATTTAGATTTTGATCTCAGAATCTCAACTGTAATGAATTATATTCAGGCATGTTTTTATATGAGATTTTAAATACATAATTTTTCCTCTGTGCAACAGTTTTGCAAGATAAAGATTATTTTAGCCATGAAGACATAGAAGTCTAGAGTAGGTATAACCTTCCTGTGGTAAAATATAGCAGATATTGGCCAAGCAAAGATTTAAACCAGATCAGAGCTAATGTAAAGTCAAGAAAAAAAATGTGGGAGAAACAGTTGCTTCTTCAGCTTTAAACTCATGTTATTTCAAAAGAAAATCTTTTTATTTACTTATTTTTTAAGCTCTTTGGAGGTGTCTTCAGAATCCTCAAATGAAACCCTGGTAAACTAATCTAATCATCGCTTGTAAATTGAAATTCAATACTCCTGTTGTTTGACTATCACACAGAGATTATTTTGTATTAAGCCCTACAAAGAGAGAACATATTTTTAAAAACACACTTTTTGTTCTTTTTAAAAGATAACTAATTTTATCAATTTAAACTTCTGATATTTCAAAACAGGAATCAATTCTTTTCATTATTAAATAATAGATCCATATTATATTTTTTAAAAGTAGGAACTAAAGAAGAAAGGAATCAATTCTAACCCCACCAGCCTAAACGGAAACTGCTTGCATGTTGGCATGACTTTTGAATTTCATAGTTTTTTCCTTACACGTATTTTTAAAGCTTAATATATCATTAATAGAGACTGGGGCTTCCCTGGTGGCTCAGAGGTTAAAGCGTTTGCCTGCAAGACAGGAGACCCGGGTTCAATCCCTGGGTCAGGAAGATCCTCTGGAGAAGGAAATGGCAAGCCACTCCAGTCTTCTTGCCTGGAGAATCCCATGGACAGAGGAGCCTGGTAGGTTACAGTCCTCGGGGTCGCAAAGAGTTGGACACGACTGAGCGACTTCACTTTCACTTTCACTTTCAATAGAGACTATCCCTTTTAACCTCTTAACCTTAATATAGTGAGAATTGATAATTTAATCTTGATTCTTCTGTTGAAGAGAATAAAACTAGAAAAAGATGGGGAGAAATGGAAAGAAGAAAAAGGATGGATAAAAGCTTTCTTCAACCTTTAATTTGTTAAATTTTACTTTTGGGTCTTTTTCATAAAAAGAGGAAATCAGTGCAAACTTGCTGGTTGTGGAAAGGGATTAATTAGGTCACAACTGTAATGATAGAGTGAGTCTGCAAACTTTCAATAAAGGTGTTACTTCCAGAATTTTTCCACTCAGTCCAGGAAAGGAGAATAAACTAGATTTCACCATATATATACACATATATATATATAAAATGAGTGAATGCCTTTTTTAAAACTCTGAGAATTGGAATTAAGTATCTGGTTTTATCTGTGATAGGTCTATCTCATCAGTCAAGCTGTTTTCTCACAGATAACAATCAGAAAGATGTGCTCCAACTTGATAATTAGCTGATGCATGCAGAAGTTCCGTCAATCAATGTACGAGCATGTTCTGATAGAATAACTGGCTGAATTCAGAAAGGAAAAAGATGACCTCGTCCATTTTAACTGCTGATGGAAAACATCCTCACATTATGCTGTCAGAGACTTAAGGGTAGAAAGCGTGTTGTACCTCTTCTTTAGAATTGTCACTAAAATGATGAGATGCTGGAGGGCTTACAGTATAAGAACATGCCACCAAAAAAAAAAATCACTTTGTCTTCTGGGAAGGCTACTAAATAACAGCATATGGGGCTAGACCACAGATGTCTGGTTTAACAGTTCACAGTTGAGGATGGTATGGAGTCTCAGAAAACTATAAAATCTTCAGCCGAGCCAGTTACCGGTAGATTCCACCTACGTGCGCGCTACTTAACTCTCTTCCTACATACCTGAGCCTAAATGACCTGTCAGCAGAGGGTGTCTGTGACAGTTGCAAGAGAATGGCCTTACTTGCTTAGGATTGGTTGTGGGTGTTGAACATGGCACCTTTAAGCATAAATTTATGAGGTGCAAACGTTTAATGCAAAGATGACTCATAAAGTTTCAGAATGTGTAAATATGAAGCACAATCTTAACTTATACCGTCACTGGTGCTCACTCACAGTAAAACTAGCCTTGGTAGATTACCAAATTGTTTGGACTACCAGGAAATTGACAAAAATCTGTCACTCTTAATAGGCTGATGAGAAAAATTCTTGGGTTGACTGTTAACACTTGTGTGGTGGTATCATCTTAAACCAGTGTTACATGTACTGAATCTACATTTTGCAATATTATGTTTGATGGCAGCATTCAATTAACTCTATTTCTGATATTGTGAAGAAATCAATTCTTTTGAGAACCTACACTGGAAAACTTAAATAGACAGCAATTATATTGTAAAGTAAAAAACAGTTGAGGTAACTTCTCACTTAAGTGTCTGGAATCAGGCAGTAAGAATAAAACAGAAAAAGGATCATAACTAAACATTTGATCTGAATGTTGTGGTAAAACTAAGATCAGTATTTTTTGTAATTCATTTATGATGTTCCTTGAGAGTTTTATACAGTTGCTACAAAAATGTCATAAAAATTTCCACTAATTAAGATGAATTGGTAAAAACTAGACCTTTAACCTTATTGGGAGTAATACTTGGAAGTAGATTATTTAGCTGTCAGAAAAGTAACCTTGGAATCTGTGATCAAACAGACACAACCAGGAGACCTAGAATTCAATAGGATATTGTTTTAATGATTCAAAATTGTGGCCCTTAGAAGACAGGAGGAGTATGAAAGAATAAAAATATAAGGGATTTTTAAATCAATTTTGTAAATGGAACCAAATGATTATTCATAGTTCCTTAAAAACTGCTAAGCTTACAGACAGAAAAAATTTATAAGATAAACTTAAGAACTTAAAACACAGTAAGTTTTCAGATTCTAACTTTAATAAGTTGATAATGAATTTACAAAATAAATTTCTGATTAGCTTTTTCTGCACAAAAGATTTAAAACACCACAGAGGTGGTTTTTTCTTTTTAAAAAATTTTTCATAGGTCAGTAGAAACAGAGGCCAGAGAAGAGATTTTAAAGCTGTAACTGCTGCATACTCAAAAACACTATATTTAGCTTTTGATCACTTCAATGTAAAATAAGAATCATCTTGTAGAGCCACTAAGAAAATAATCAACAGTAAGGTTTTCTGAAATTAAACATATTTACAATCAAAAACAAACTTCTTGACACTGGATCATTCTTTTATTAAGTCTGGAGGCCCACTTAAGATTATCTCATTTATGAGAACACCCACAGATAGTAACAAATAAGTAAGTCTGGATTCCCTGAAACACCACCCATGCACACAGCTGGACCATAAGGTGGTTTTTCGTTAAACAGCAGCTACTGTATTTGGTCTTAAGCTTCAAGCTGTTACAAACACAAAAATGTTTGCTCAACTCTAACTGCAGCTATTTACTGATGAATTCACTTCCTATAAGAGATGGACCTCCTGAGAGTTTCACTAGGTTACTACCTCGGCTGATTTTCTCAGTGCAGTATTTATTAGGTGAAGCCACAAACACAATGGGTATTGTGTCAGTAATACTTAAACATTTGAGTAGCCAAAGTGAGCAGACCACGTTAGGAAATTCCTTACATGCTTATTTAGGCTTCAGCTCTTAAACTGTAAAGGTTCACTAGGTGCTCATAATCACCAAATCCTAGAGCTTTTCCCTAGGCGGTTTTACTAATTAAGGACAGGAAAAAGCATAAGCCTTAATACTGAGGCCTAGTTACATTAACACTTTGCAAATATTAATAAGTTTGCAAAGTCTTAGATCCTGATGTTCCCCCCTTTTTATTGATTTAGTTGGTTAGATACGGTGGGTAGTTTTCAAAATGTCTTTGTAACCTCATTAAGTGAGAACAATATAAACCAAAGTCTCTTTCTGACAGACGAGTCAATTGAGTACGTGTCTGCCAAAAGCTTCATAGAAATGCAGGCAGCTGACAGTAATATTTAGTCTTAACACATTAAGCCCCTGCCTTTTCACAAGTTCAATGGGACTGTCAAAAGAATGATTATCCATGGCAAGCATTATTTTGAAGCTTTTAAAAAAGTGACCTCCAAGTGAAATGCACGCCCACTACAGCTTTATAGGCACACCCCACATCTTCCCAGTCCTGGCTCATTGCCAGCCTCACTCACTCAATGCGCTTTCTTTCACCTGTAAAGCATTTACTTCCATAACGCCTACTGAACACAGAATTCACTTAAATGTCAGTTCCTTATTTATCCCTCCGTAACACAGTGGAATCTGGATTTCATCTGAGTGACAAATAATTCCCATTCAACTAGGTACTGGGTTCCCAAAGGGCACAGTTCACGTCGTATTTTTTTCCTGTGGCTTCCACCCTCACCTGAGCCACTGGCTCTGCGTTGAAGCTATTAATCTACCAAACTCATCCATTACAATTTCACAGCAAGGCTCTTGCTAATTCTCTACCACAGGTTAGTTCAATTTCGTATAGAGCCCTTAATACTGAGGCCAAGTCACATTAACACTTTGCAAATATCAGTATGTTTGCAAAGTCTTAAGTCCTAATGTTCCCCCTTTTATTGATTCACTTGGTTAGACACGGTGGTTAGTTTTCAAAATGTCTTTGTAACCTTCTTGTGAGAATATAAACCAAAGTCTCTGACAGCCGGTGTAAACCGAGTGGCTGCCTGCGGATAACCTTACGGACGGGAAGGTGGCCGACAGTAACAGGCTTAAGGCAGAAGCCCCTGGCGCTCAGTTCAGTTCAGTTGCTCAGTCGTGTCCGACTCTTTGCAAGCCCAGACCAGACAAGCGGGGAGACAGGCAGGCTAGTGCCCCTGCGAGGAATGCTATGCAGAACACGACAAACATAAACGTGTGAGGCACAGAGAGTCTTTATTGCCACAGGAAGCAAGTGCACTCATCCCACCTCACCAACAGCTTTTAGAGTCACAGAAACGAGGACTTCACACAGTAAAATACAACACAAGACTTGGAGAGAAATGGTCCCTTGGACTATATTGGCTGTAATACTGAGGTAACCAATTGACCTTGTTCAGTGAAAATACCTCTAACACAATGAAAAAATCGACTAGTTATAACATCCAATTCGTATATACAACTCAAATAAAAATATATTATTTGCTTCAATGTATGGCAAGTTTAATACATTAGTGTTTACAAAATAAAAACTGTATTCTACTGAAATTTTTCTTGTGCTTCCCCCTTATCACTAAGCACAAAAAACACCAGAAAAGTATGATATTAAGGAAACTTATTCATGGATTTAAAGATGCAGTTTGTGTGGTCGTGAAAGACAGATAAATATTAGTTGGAAGATCATCACATCTTTAAAAATTGTTGCTTATTAAAATCTACAAACTTGAACTATAAGACACAATTAAAAAAAAAAACCCACAAAATTTCTCAAAATAGATTAGAATACAGGAAACGTTTCATGAAACTACTGAGATACTAACCAGTTCTATGGCTAATATTAAAAACTGAACAATCTATGTAAATCATATTCATACTATTTCTACATACAGTGAACAATACAACCACAATTATCAACCTCAAGCTAGCAACAAAGTTGCAAGGTCCATAAAAAGCTTCAGTGGGCACAACATTATGGTACAATTAAAACATTTACGAAGGGAAAAAAGCCTTTTAATAGTATAAAAGTTGTTTACTGGTGTTTCTACTGTAAAGCTACTCTACAAATCAACACGAAAAAGGAATTATATATGTGACAGTGATCAGAGACTACACAGTGCAGACATTTCATCTAACATCTGGTTGATGAATTTTAATATAACAGACTGTAACTTAACATTTTTATTCGGTTATGACTCAGAGCAGAACTGAAAACAAAAACACATATTCCAAGTCAATACACTCTCCTGGGCGATCTCTGGGTTTAAATCTGGAGGAAGGAGGTAAAGCTGTCAAACATCTTCTCCTCTTAAACCAACAGAAAAATATACATTGGTAGAAATAGTATTTGTTTTCCACTATGGATTCCAATGGGAAATTTTGATAAGTATGCAAGTACGTTATTAACATTTAAGCACACTCTCATATATATGTATATGTACCCCACTAACTAAATAGGGAGAATCAAAACAGATTTTCAAGTTAAAATGAGTTTTAAGAAAAAACTGCATTCATAAATCCGAAAAGTATACAAAAATGAAATTGTAAAATAAATAATGAATCTAGGTGTCAACTAAACCTCCACAGAAACATGCCTGCAAATGTGGATGCACCGGTCGTCCACAACTGTGAACAGTTTGGATGGGAGTATGTTCCCCAGGGAGAACCACCTAGCTTCTCTGACGCTGGTATGTAGAAAAGGATTTTCTACATACAGGAACTTCTGGATATCAAACAGTGCTTACTTTACTGTGTATATAGCCTTTGTTAACAGTCATCATTCTTATCACATTTAGGGTTAACTTACTATGTCTTAATTTACGTAACACATTCTGAAATAACAATGTCTAAGTCAAGGCTTTTATGCATCAGTCCCATCTGTTTCAGGTTCTCTGTGCAAGGAACAGCTTCCTATTTGTTATACTTTAAGCAGCTATGGTAGTATGCAACCTGGATCAACCAGGGAGGAGAGATTTTTCCACCCTATTGCTCATCTTTTTCACTCTACTCCAGTATTTATTAACGACTGCCTAATTAAGCCAGTAAGAAATGACATCTGACTGCTAAGAAATGAGACATTGCCTATTTAAACAAAATCAGTTTTGTCAGATATTAAACCTGCAACATTTTCCTTGGCTTAAATTGAGTATCTGCTTTCCATTTTTCCAAAGTCATTACAACCTTGCCAACTACATCACTTAAACTTTCTTTTTTTATGACTGCAAAGATTCTAAACTCTGACATACAATGATATTTACGTAAAACACTTAAAGCAGACGATGAAATTTCAAGTAAAATAAACTTTATCCACATGTATTGGTCCAAACAGGTCTCAACATCTAGATTTTACTTCTATAAATTACACAAATACATCGTACATTCTTAAATAACGAATGCTTACAGTATTAATTTGTAAGCCTTTCCACATAAAATGACTTACACAGGAATGTGGATCAGTATTTCTGTTGCAGATTGCGACATTCTCTCAGTTTACTCCCTTGTGGCTGTAGTTTTGTCTTCCTGGTTTCCACAGACTACTGTATCAGTCCTTATGCTTTGGCTATGAAATCTGTTTGTGCTGAATGAGGCAACATTGGTTATTAAGGCTTATTTCTATGATGGAGCATTATTCTTAACTCTGATGCCATTTCCAGAGAACAGTGGAAGAACCACGGCTATCTTGAATCTTCAGGCTCTGTTTTGATGACTTTCTTTTCCAAAGTAAAAGCTGAGTGAGGATGGTCTTTTAAAATCCCAAGGCTCTCTGTTTAAAAATGCAAACAAAACATATTAATATTTTAAATCAAAGGTCACAAAAAAGCCAAAAAGAAAACCCCAAACTCAAACCCCAAAGCAAGCAGTATCAACTATTCGTAACTGCAATTCCGTACAAAATTTTTATGTTTATAAAACTGTGGCTAAGATTTTGGATTCTGGATTTATACTCCATTTTTACCAATTACTAGCTGTATACATCTCTAGGCAAGTTACGCATCTCTCTAAAGCCTTAGTGTCTTCATCTATAAAATGTGGATAGGATCTATACACGGTGGTATGAGACCTAAATTACAAAATGCACGTAAAGCACACAGCATATAGGACCTACTGATTTTTATTTAATGCTTGGTCCAAAGTGATAAATAAAATATCTAAAATAAAACTGGTTGCTCACATACAACAAAGTTACTGGCCAAAATATTTACTACCAATGAAGACATGAGGCAGAAAGTAACTTTTCATGTTTAAACACGGGACTACTTTTAAGTTTCTCTAGCCACAAAACCTTAATGTGGGAGAAACAGCGATAAAAGAATGAAGATTCTATTTTTCATAAGGACTCATTCCTTAAGAGTTATATGAATAATTATTTGAACCTCAAACACACACTACAGAATGACAATAAAATGTGGTATTTATGTGAAGTATTAATACTGGGGGGATACACACATACACATATACGCTTCCAAAAGGATTCTAGAAAAGTAACCAACATTAACAGCTTATCTGAGATTAGGAAGTTGACTTTATGAATTTCCCTCTCTGTACGGAAATTTAGCATACAAAGAGTAATAGTAGCTGCCATTTACTGAATTCTTATCAGCCAGGCAATTCACATAGGTTATCCTGTTTAATCCTCCTGACTACTCAATGAGGCAGAAATTATGTTTTACAGATGAGACAACTGACTTCAAGTGACTCCTAAAGTTACTTTAACTCAAAGCCTGAACAATACTGGATTCTTTCAAATGGTGTTGGTCTCTAATACCTTTAACTCTAACTCGCTTTACTTGGATAAAGACATGAAAACACCAGGCTATATGAGGAACAGCTTGCCCTTTTATGGAGTCCAGTTTTACTTCTGAAATACAAATACCACCCCCCAAATGGAGCTGCATGAAAAGTTTAATTTTAAAAAAACACAAGTGGTTTTCTTAGCATGACAGCAAACATATAATCAATCAATTTCATATTATGAAAGGCTGGAAAAGGGAATATAATATCTAAAGCCAGTCATTTATGACTGCCTGGTTTACAATCTTGCATAAAGCCACCATTCATGTAATAGGTAATCAAAATAATCTCAACCTTCAAGTGCTTTTCCTTGTCTATTTTTGGGAGTATCATGTTTTCAAAAAACAATACAAAACTGGCGCTATTAATATGGCAATCTGTTATTTCCAAGGTGAGAAAACTGACTAGTAACAGTTTTTAGCAATGACCCCTTTTTAAGGAGGGATAAATAGAAGTTAGGAGATTAAAATCAAAATATGTTTTATTCAAGTATTACTCCCTCTAATCACATCCTACATTTTCACCTGATGAGTGGGACTTTGCCTCACTGGAGTAATGTCTACTCCGCTCCCCATCCACCACAAAATGATGGGGTTGTCTGTTCTGTAAATTAGGCATTCGGAGATTCAAAGGTCTTTCTCCTAATGAAAAGAAAAAAAAAGGAATACGAATAATTAAAAATGCATCACGGCTTTCTTAAACATAAGTTTCCATTAATTGCCTGAACACTCCTTAAGAAATAAATAAGGAAAGTCAACAGGCACTGAAGAACTGAAATGCTGGCTGGAGAAATATTTAACATAATTTAGGAAGAAAATGGCAATTCATGCTAGCCTCACAATTTATTGTTCTGTCAGGACATTCCGACAAGCTAATCACAAATGAAACAGAAGATTGAGATTTCCAGGCATTTTCTTATTAGTGCAACCATTTTACCAAGGAAAGTCATTAACCACATAATAACAAATACCACAGACACAGAAATCTCTTCTGTGGCTCAGATGGTAAAGAATCTGCCTTCAATGCAGGAGACCTGGGTTCAATCTCTGGGAAGATCCCCTGAAAAGGGGAATGGCTACCCACTCCAGTATTCCTGCCTGGAGAAGCCCATGGACAGAAGAGCCTGGTGGGTCACAGTCCACGGGATTGCAAAGAGCTGGACACGACGGAGCGGCGAACGCTTTCACACACAGAGGCACAGAGATGGCTTCAAGCCAACTGCCAATTACTAGAACAACAGCAAAACCTATGGCAAAGCCAGGAAAAGATGTAATTAGCACAGATATGATAGAAAGTGTCTCATACACCAAATCTTATTCCCTGTCATAAACCTAAATCCATCACACTTAGCAAACTGCTGCCCTGCGCTGGAATATTCTGGTGTCACAAAGTAGAGTAATCAAATCTTTCATTCATGTCTTTGATTCTTAACTCTCAGGCTTCCCCGGTGGCTCAGATGGTCAAGAATCAGCCTGCAGGGCAGAAGACCTGGGCTCGATCCTGGCGTCAGGAAGATCCCTCAAGGGAACGGCTACCCACTCCAGTATTCCTGCCTGGAGAATTCTATGGACAGAGGAGCCAGGTGGAGTACAGTCCATGGAGTAGCAGAGAGTTGGACACAACTGAGTGACTCACATTTCTTAACTCTAATCTTAACTGTCAAGGATGACTGGAGTTCAAAAAGACCTCCACTAAAGTTTTAATATTTTAAAGGAAGAACGTTCTTCACCACTACTCTGATCTGCTAACATGTAATGTTTTACTCTATAGTTGAAGAAGGCTGGTTAGGATGGTATTCCTATTTAGAAATTTTATTTTTTTGACTATAGTAACCACTCTCTAAAAAAGTATAACAGTAATACATAAAAAAGGTCCTACAAAGTGGCTTTTCTTTAAACACTATCACCATTTGAAACTAGAGGATCTATTCTGATACTTCGATGCTATCCATTTGTCTCCATTCAAGCATAAGCCCCAAGGAAGCAGGGTCTATCCGACTTACTGCCACATTTTCAGTATCTAGAAGTGTGGCACACAGGAGACGTAAACAAATATTTGCTGAATGAGTGAATGACAGTCACTTGGAATTTTCTTCATGTGTGGATACAAATGAAGTAATTTTAAAAATGGTAAAAAATACTCAAGAAGCAAAGCCTTTTAGATCTAAAGAGTTTAAGAGAACAATTTCCAAAGTATATGCCACACAAAATATCTTCACAGAATCTATAGAACAACGTGAAGCCTGAAAGAAGATCACATTTCTACAAGTCTCTCCCTTCTTATACTCTCTCCAAATCTCTATTTCGTCATAGTATTTTAGACACAGTTACCACATTCTCTGAGGAACCAAATGTTATAAATTTCAGACAAATCTGCTTATGTAGTCTTAAAAAAATACAGTTTTAGTCTTTTAAAAAACCATCAACATCTCCCATGAAATTCATTTCTTGAGGGAAAATGATCTGTGCCATTTACATCTCCCATTCCCATCCACCCTTTATGAAATGCATGTCAGTTACATGGGCCAGCTCTTGTTGAGGGCTGGGGGGCTGGGGGAGTCCACTGAGAGCCCCTTGGACTGCAAGCAGATCACAACAGGCCACTCCTGCGAGGAATGCTATGCAGAACACGACAAACATAAACGTGTGAGGCACAGAGAGTCTTTATTGCCACAGGAAGCAAGTGCACTCATCCCACCTCACCAACAGCTTTTAGAGTCACAGAAACGAGGACTTCACACAGTAAAATACAACACAAGACTTGGAGAGAAATGGTCCCTTGGACTATATTGGCTGTAATACTGAGGTAACCAATTGACCTTGTTCAGTGAAAATACCTCTAACACAATGAAAAAATCGACTAGTTATAACATCCAATTCGTATATACAACTCAAATAAAAATATATTATTTGCTTCAATGTATGGCAAGTTTAATACATTAGTGTTTACAAAATAAAAACTGTATTCTACTGAAATTTTTCTTGTGCTTCCCCCTTATCACTAAGCACAAAAAACACCAGAAAAGTATGATATTAAGGAAACTTATTCATGGATTTAAAGATGCAGTTTGTGTGGTCGTGAAAGACAGATAAATATTAGTTGGAAGATCATCACATCTTTAAAAATTGTTGCTTATTAAAATCTACAAACTTGAACTATAAGACACAATTAAAAAAAAAAACCCACAAAATTTCTCAAAATAGATTAGAATACAGGAAACGTTTCATGAAACTACTGAGATACTAACCAGTTCTATGGCTAATATTAAAAACTGAACAATCTATGTAAATCATATTCATACTATTTCTACATACAGTGAACAATACAACCACAATTATCAACCTCAAGCTAGCAACAAAGTTGCAAGGTCCATAAAAAGCTTCAGTGGGCACAACATTATGGTACAATTAAAACATTTACGAAGGGAAAAAAGCCTTTTAATAGTATAAAAGTTGTTTACTGGTGTTTCTACTGTAAAGCTACTCTACAAATCAACACGAAAAAGGAATTATATATGTGACAGTGATCAGAGACTACACAGTGCAGACATTTCATCTAACATCTGGTTGATGAATTTTAATATAACAGACTGTAACTTAACATTTTTATTCGGTTATGACTCAGAGCAGAACTGAAAACAAAAACACATATTCCAAGTCAATACACTCTCCTGGGCGATCTCTGGGTTTAAATCTGGAGGAAGGAGGTAAAGCTGTCAAACATCTTCTCCTCTTAAACCAACAGAAAAATATACATTGGTAGAAATAGTATTTGTTTTCCACTATGGATTCCAATGGGAAATTTTGATAAGTATGCAAGTACGTTATTAACATTTAAGCACACTCTCATATATATGTATATGTACCCCACTAACTAAATAGGGAGAATCAAAACAGATTTTCAAGTTAAAATGAGTTTTAAGAAAAAACTGCATTCATAAATCCGAAAAGTATACAAAAATGAAATTGTAAAATAAATAATGAATCTAGGTGTCAACTAAACCTCCACAGAAACATGCCTGCAAATGTGGATGCACCGGTCGTCCACAACTGTGAACAGTTTGGATGGGAGTATGTTCCCCAGGGAGAACCACCTAGCTTCTCTGACGCTGGTATGTAGAAAAGGATTTTCTACATACAGGAACTTCTGGATATCAAACAGTGCTTACTTTACTGTGTATATAGCCTTTGTTAACAGTCATCATTCTTATCACATTTAGGGTTAACTTACTATGTCTTAATTTACGTAACACATTCTGAAATAACAATGTCTAAGTCAAGGCTTTTATGCATCAGTCCCATCTGTTTCAGGTTCTCTGTGCAAGGAACAGCTTCCTATTTGTTATACTTTAAGCAGCTATGGTAGTATGCAACCTGGATCAACCAGGGAGGAGAGATTTTTCCACCCTATTGCTCATCTTTTTCACTCTACTCCAGTATTTATTAACGACTGCCTAATTAAGCCAGTAAGAAATGACATCTGACTGCTAAGAAATGAGACATTGCCTATTTAAACAAAATCAGTTTTGTCAGATATTAAACCTGCAACATTTTCCTTGGCTTAAATTGAGTATCTGCTTTCCATTTTTCCAAAGTCATTACAACCTTGCCAACTACATCACTTAAACTTTCTTTTTTTATGACTGCAAAGATTCTAAACTCTGACATACAATGATATTTACGTAAAACACTTAAAGCAGACGATGAAATTTCAAGTAAAATAAACTTTATCCACATGTATTGGTCCAAACAGGTCTCAACATCTAGATTTTACTTCTATAAATTACACAAATACATCGTACATTCTTAAATAACGAATGCTTACAGTATTAACTTGTAAGCCTTTCCACATAAAATGACTTACACAGGAATGTGGATCAGTATTTCTGTTGCAGATTGCGACATTCTCTCAGTTTACTCCCTTGTGGCTGTAGTTTTGTCTTCCTGGTTTCCACAGACTACTGTATCAGTCCTTATGCTTTGGCTATGAAATCTGTTTGTGCTGAATGAGGCAACATTGGTTATTAAGGCTTATTTCTATGATGGAGCATTATTCTTAACTCTGATGCCATTTCCAGAGAACAGTGGAAGAACCACGGCTATCTTGAATCTTCAGGCTCTGTTTTGATGACTTTCTTTTCCAAAGTAAAAGCTGAGTGAGGATAGTCTTTTAAAATCCCAAGGCTCTCTGTTTAAAAATGCAAACAAAACATATTAATATTTTAAATCAAAGGTCACAAAAAAGCCAAAAAGAAAACCCCAAACTCAAACCCCAAAGCAAGCAGTATCAACTATTCGTAACTGCAATTCCGTACAAAATTTTTATGTTTATAAAACTGTGGCTAAGATTTTGGATTCTGGATTTATACTCCATTTTTACCAATTACTAGCTGTATACATCTCTAGGCAAGTTACGCATCTCTCTAAAGCCTTAGTGTCTTCATCTATAAAATGTGGATAGGATCTATACACGGCGGTATGAGACCTAAATTACAAAATGCACGTAAAGCACACAGCATATAGGACCTACTGATTTTTATTTAATGCTTGGTCCAAAGTGATAAATAAAATATCTAAAATAAAACTGGTTGCTCACATACAACAAAGTTACTGGCCAAAATATTTACTACCAATGAAGACATGAGGCAGAAAGTAACTTTTCATGTTTAAACACGGGACTACTTTTAAGTTTCTCTAGCCACAAAACCTTAATGTGGGAGAAACAGCGATAAAAGAATGAAGATTCTATTTTTCATAAGGACTCATTCCTTAAGAGTTATATGAATAATTATTTGAACCTCAAACACACACTACAGAATGACAATAAAATGTGGTATTTATGTGAAGTATTAATACTGGGGGGATACACACATACACATATACGCTTCCAAAAGGATTCTAGAAAAGTAACCAACATTAACAGCTTATCTGAGATTAGGAAGTTGACTTTATGAATTTCCCTCTCTGTACGGAAATTTAGCATACAAAGAGTAATAGTAGCTGCCATTTACTGAATTCTTATCAGCCAGGCAATTCACATAGGTTATCCTGTTTAATCCTCCTGACTACTCAATGAGGCAGAAATTATGTTTTACAGATGAGACAACTGACTTCAAGTGACTCCTAAAGTTACTTTAACTCAAAGCCTGAACAATACTGGATTCTTTCAAATGGTGTTGGTCTCTAATACCTTTAACTCTAACTCGCTTTACTTGGATAAAGACATGAAAACACCAGGCTATATGAGGAACAGCTTGCCCTTTTATGGAGTCCAGTTTTACTTCTGAAATACAAATACCACCCCCCAAATGGAGCTGCATGAAAAGTTTAATTTTAAAAAAACACAAGTGGTTTTCTTAGCATGACAGCAAACATATAATCAATCAATTTCATATTATGAAAGGCTGGAAAAGGGAATATAATATCTAAAGCCAGTCATTTATGACTGCCTGGTTTACAATCTTGCATAAAGCCACCATTCATGTAATAGGTAATCAAAATAATCTCAACCTTCAAGTGCTTTTCCTTGTCTATTTTTGGGAGTATCATGTTTTCAAAAAACAATACAAAACTGGCGCTATTAATATGGCAATCTGTTATTTCCAAGGTGAGAAAACTGACTAGTAACAGTTTTTAGCAATGACCCCTTTTTAAGGAGGGATAAATAGAAGTTAGGAGATTAAAATCAAAATATGTTTTATTCAAGTATTACTCCCTCTAATCACATCCTACATTTTCACCTGATGAGTGGGACTTTGCCTCACTGGAGTAATGTCTACTCCGCTCCCCATCCACCACAAAATGATGGGGTTGTCTGTTCTGTAAATTAGGCATTCGGAGATTCAAAGGTCTTTCTCCTAATGAAAAGAAAAAAAAAGGAATACGAATAATTAAAAATGCATCACGGCTTTCTTAAACATAAGTTTCCATTAATTGCCTGAACACTCCTTAAGAAATAAATAAGGAAAGTCAACAGGCACTGAAGAACTGAAATGCTGGCTGGAGAAATATTTAACATAATTTAGGAAGAAAATGGCAATTCATGCTAGCCTCACAATTTATTGTTCTGTCAGGACATTCCGACAAGCTAATCACAAATGAAACAGAAGATTGAGATTTCCAGGCATTTTCTTATTAGTGCAACCATTTTACCAAGGAAAGTCATTAACCACATAATAACAAATACCACAGACACAGAAATCTCTTCTGTGGCTCAGATGGTAAAGAATCTGCCTTCAATGCAGGAGACCTGGGTTCAATCTCTGGGAAGATCCCCTGAAAAGGGGAATGGCTACCCACTCCAGTATTCCTGCCTGGAGAAGCCCATGGACAGAAGAGCCTGGTGGGTCACAGTCCACGGGATTGCAAAGAGCTGGACACGACGGAGGGGCGAACGCTTTCACACACAGAGGCACAGAGATGGCTTCAAGCCAACTGCCAATTACTAGAACAACAGCAAAACCTATGGCAAAGCCAGGAAAAGATGTAATTAGCACAGATATGATAGAAAGTGTCTCATACACCAAATCTTATTCCCTGTCATAAACCTAAATCCATCACACTTAGCAAACTGCTGCCCTGCGCTGGAATATTCTGGTGTCACAAAGTAGAGTAATCAAATCTTTCATTCATGTCTTTGATTCTTAACTCTCAGGCTTCCCCGGTGGCTCAGATGGTCAAGAATCAGCCTGCAGGGCAGAAGACCTGGGCTCGATCCTGGCGTCAGGAAGATCCCTCAAGGGAACGGCTACCCACTCCAGTATTCCTGCCTGGAGAATTCTATGGACAGAGGAGCCAGGTGGAGTACAGTCCATGGAGTAGCAGAGAGTTGGACACAACTGAGTGACTCACATTTCTTAACTCTAATCTTAACTGTCAAGGATGACTGGAGTTCAAAAAGACCTCCACTAAAGTTTTAATATTTTAAAGGAAGAACGTTCTTCACCACTACTCTGATCTGCTAACATGTAATGTTTTACTCTATAGTTGAAGAAGGCTGGTTAGGATGGTATTCCTATTTAGAAATTTTATTTTTTTGACTATAGTAACCACTCTCTAAAAAAGTATAACAGTAATACATAAAAAAGGTCCTACAAAGTGGCTTTTCTTTAAACACTATCACCATTTGAAACTAGAGGATCTATTCTGATACTTCGATGCTATCCATTTGTCTCCATTCAAGCATAAGCCCCAAGGAAGCAGGGTCTATCCGACTTACTGCTACATTTTCAGTATCTAGAAGTGTGGCACACAGGAGACGTAAACAAATATTTGCTGAATGAGTGAATGACAGTCACTTGGAATTTTCTTCATGTGTGGATACAAATGAAGTAATTTTAAAAATGGTAAAAAATACTCAAGAAGCAAAGCCTTTTAGATCTAAAGAGTTTAAGAGAACAATTTCCAAAGTATATGCCACACAAAATATCTTCACAGAATCTATAGAACAACGTGAAGCCTGAAAGAAGATCACATTTCTACAAGTCTCTCCCTTCTTATACTCTCTCCAAATCTCTATTTCGTCATAGTATTTTAGACACAGTTACCACATTCTCTGAGGAACCAAATGTTATAAATTTCAGACAAATCTGCTTATGTAGTCTTAAAAAAATACAGTTTTAGTCTTTTAAAAAACCATCAACATCTCCCATGAAATTCATTTCTTGAGGGAAAATGATCTGTGCCATTTACATCTCCCATTCCCATCCACCCTTTATGAAATGCATGTCAGTTACATGGGCCAGCTCTTGTTGAGGGCTGGGGGGCTGGGGGAGTCCACTGAGAGCCCCTTGGACTGCAAGCAGATCACAACAGGCCACCCAAGAGGAGATCAACACTGAATATTCACTGGAAGGGTGAATGCTTAAGCTGATGCCCCAACACTCTGGCCACCTGATGCAAACAGCCGACTCACTGGAAAAGATCCTGATGCTGGGCAAGACTGAGGGCAGGGGGAGAAAGGGACGATAGAGGATGAGATGGCTGGATGGCATCACCGACTCGATGGACCTGAGTTTGAGCAAGCTCTGGGAGATAGTGAAGGACAGGGAAGCCTGGTGCACTGTAGTCCATGTGGGTCTCAAAGAGTCAGACACAACTTAGCAACTAAACAAGGTTTTTTTACAAATTAAATTTGCAGGCAGAATTCTTTCCTCTTTAGAAAAAGGGACAATTTAAAAATTTTGATAGAGAACTATAATAGCATTTCGGTTTCTTCGTTTCTTTCTAAAGTGCGCCGAGCAGCTGGCACTAAAGGTGTGGGTCACTCTAAGGATGTACCTTGTCCCTCAGCACTGTCTGGCGTCAAGCCGTTAGGGCTG
This sequence comes from Oreotragus oreotragus, assembly GCA_006410675.1. Taxonomy (NCBI): domain Eukaryota; kingdom Metazoa; phylum Chordata; class Mammalia; order Artiodactyla; family Bovidae; genus Oreotragus; species Oreotragus oreotragus. The sequence goes on from SJYX01017030.1 coordinate 302,143, forward strand.
TGCTCGTCTGAGCTCTGCCTGTACAGTCCTGCAGACAGTCTTCTTTCAGCATGCTGCAGTCTGTCATAGCCAGCTTGGGTGCAGAGGAACTCCATCTGCTTTGCCATCACCTTTTCAGGCTGCTAGTAAGTAAAGCGAAAATAAAGTAACTAAAACATCCTAGATTTTTTAATGGTTTAAAGATGCCAATTTCAGACTCCAGCAGATATATTTAGTATTCATTAAAATTAGTTCACACTTCATGTGGTATACACGTTCCATAAATATGCACTGATGTCTATATCACCATGTTAAAACACAGAATGTTGGAGTTTGTACAAAAGGAAAAAAAGCTTTCTGCTCAATCCTATAAAGAGAATCCCATTCTGGCTCAAAAGCAGAATAACCTCAGCTTTGTTTTCCAAGGTACCAAGTCCTTTAAAAGATTTTTCTTTTAAAAAGAACCTCAGAGCAATAGCACCATCCGCTATAAACTGCTTCTAACACAGGGTGAAATCTTGGCATTTTAATTTTAGGATTTGGCACTACACAAACTCCGATATGATGACAGTATGTTTGGGGGAGAAAAGGTGTAAAACGGCTGTCTAGAAGAACAAGACAAACAGACCTCCCACTAAAATTAAACAATGCAAATTATGCAGAAAAACCTCAGTGCCAAGGAGGATCTTCACCTTCATCACGGAATAAAACTGCAGTATTTTCCAACCCCTCATCAAATGACATGTTTTAAAATACACAATTAGTTGGCTGACAGATAAATTTCTCTCTGCATGTGTTTTCTAAGTCCCTTCTCTATGCACTGTTCTAAATTACCTGTGTGAGATATTCAGAGCACTGTATTTGTGATATTTTGCCAAGGAGGTAACAGTCCAAAGGCACAGATATGAATCACTGCCATGCTACACAGAAGATTCATACACAGGAGTCTCATACAAGGAATATGCTATATAAAATTAGTTACAATAATCCTGATTCACAATAGCAAAAAATCAATAGGTGAAATATGCTAACACACAAAATTACTCATAAAACAGAATAAAAGCTTAGACTATTTTTCTGAATCAAATAAACCAGATTAAAAGGAATCATAACTTCTAATTCATTTATTACTAATTAATAAAATTTCAATAACATTTCTGGAGGAGGAAAATTTATTTTTCATGCTCTTCACATGAAAACACAAAACTTGGCACCACTAAATCTGATCACAAGCAGATTCGTCATTAGAAGTGAGAAGATCAATAAGAATAAAACTTACAATACCTACTAAAAGGCAAGAATGACTTTCAAAAATGTTAATTTCTGTGTACACAATAAAATTACTTGGTAGCGAAAGCACCTGAAAGTACGTATTAGTTTTTCATGATACATGAATTGAAATGATTCAACAGTAGCAACAATGTACTATTACTGTTTTACTGAGAACTAGAATTGTTTTATTTCACAGCTATAATACACACAGAGTCAACATGGCTGTTTCCCTGGTATCAAGTTGCTTCTTCTGAGTTTTCTTAAGTAGACAATCTGTCTTACTTTCTACAAAACTAAAAAGAATAAACAAGTAGCAGATCCTGGGTTCTGCTCACAAAGCAGACCAAGCCTAGCTGATACTGCTATCTTGTTGATACAACTGTGAATCAGATGACATTGTAAAAACAACCGGGAATAAACTTAGTCTTTGGATGAAACTGAATTTAAAACTGAAGCTAGCTGAAGGGGCCATTGAGTTTTTCACCCACCGAAGCTGTTATGAAGTGTTAACTCATGGCTGACGTTACCTGTGAGCTAAGAGCAGTGAGCTCCTCACTCTTAGCTTTAGCCTGCTGGAAGAGTGTCTGCACAGAGTCCTGGAAATCTGGAAATCCATCCTGTGAGTCAAAGAATATGTACTTTTTACTTTAAAATAACCATAATATCAAAAACTCAGAAGATGAAGCAAAGAAATCCATCTTTTAAATCCTGATACCTGAATAATCAAGATTAAGATTTTAACATACAATACTTCATTTCAATCTTTCATGGTACAATTAATTACCTATTTCCACAGCTGCAACCTCGATAAAACATAGATGTTAAAAGATAAAAAAGTTTATTATACATTCACAGTGGTTTACACTGAAACACAGATTTTATGATCACTGCTAATAATAATTATATAACATTTCATCTGGTGGTTTGACTGTTTATTCATCATCTTCATATTGGACATTTAGATTATTTGCCTTATTTTTGGTTTTATGAAAAATACTGCAAAAATACTTTCACGGAAATAAAATTTTCTATAGTTTAGATTATCTAATACAGTAGATTACCACAAGGAGAACTGGTACAAAAGGATGAACACTTTTATGTCCATCACATATGTTCCTCAAGGGCCTTTACTGCTTCATTGTATTGTAAGCAAAGTATGACAGTTTTCCTCGCCAGTCCTGGGTGGTGTTTTCTTAATTTTTGCCAATTTATATTTTTGTTTTGATAGTCAAAAAAAATTTAACTTTACATATTATAGCTATACTGAATATACACTTAGATTTCACTTTGTGATTTCTTCTATTACTATACAATTCAAAAGACATTCTCTTTCGGAGATTTGAGAGGTACTCAAATCTACCCTCTAGTTTTCTAAAGCTTTATTCTATTGTTTCTTTCATTTTTTTAATGTTAACTCTCTAACCTATCTGGAATTTATTTTGTTATACGTAATGTGGTAAAGATCCAAAGTAAACTTCCAATCCAGATTTCTGCGGAATTCTTCCAAGCTGACTTAACATTTCTCTTTTACCATTTCACATGACAGACAATGAGGGGAGGAATCAGAAAGACCTGTACCTGTGTTCTGATTCCACCATCACTTATTAGCTACAAGACACTGGATGAGTAACTTAACCCTTCTGAACTTTAGTGTCTTCATATGGAGAATCAGGATAAGAGAACCTATCTATCAGGGCTGTTGTGAGATAAAGCAAATGACATATTGCCTTTAGCATACAATAACTACTGAATAAATATATCAGTTGGTATTCTTATATATACTTATTTATATCTATTCTTATATTAAGTAGAATGTACTTGGGGCACTCTACTCTTGGATAACACTTCAACTTATTTCCATTTTATACCATACATATATACACATTATAAATATGCAAGTCCATTTACTAATTTTATCAAATTTCTTTGCCTGTTTAGTGCTCCATATAAAATTTATAACTACAAACATCATGATAACATGGTTTTACTAAGTCTACTAAAAATTACTCAAGAGATCCTCAAAGATATTGTCATTAACATCCAAAACATTTTTCTCCTTGTTCGATAAAGCTTTATGTTTGTAACAAAGGGTGAATAATGAAAACCTAAAATTGTTATATAATATCAGAGCAGAAAAAGATGTAATAATAACAAATTACTTTTACTATTCAAGTATGAAATACTGATTCATATTTTCCCCATCAGGGTCTTTTCAAAAAATTATTTTTCTACTGCAAATCTCATGTTTTCAAATATTGCATCTACTAAAATTCATTTCCTAATAATTATTAATAATTGTCCATTAAAAAAAAATTCAGACATGAAATAAAATAATCTAGAGTCAAGAGAAAATAAATTTAACATCTTGAAATAGTCTTATGTAGCTCCATGGTGGGTTGATATATAATCAGTCTCTTTAAATTAAAAGACTGTTCTAGGCCTGTACAAGACCAAGGACCCTGGGCTTAAAGGAACGCATAGAATACAATCATTAACTGAACTAGAATGAATTTTATACAAGTGTATATAATTTAAATGAAAAGTACACTTTTCTTAGTCATTCCACTTTTTACCTAATAATTTATTTAGACCTAAAACCCAGCTTTATCTTTAACAAATCCTCCTTTAAATTCGCAAGTTCAGTGAGGTAAGCCAGCAGAAAATAACATCCGTAAGAGCAGCTTTCATTTTTCAGGTGCCTGCAATCAACCAGTTTCCTAACTATGTTCTGTGTTTTACTTGTATTGTCTCATTTTATCCCACAAACAACGCTAGAGTTCCCTCATTTTATAGCTACAGACACTAGCTTCAAAGCCTATGTCAGAACCATAAAATCCTTGAGTTGTCACCTTTGTGAAACTAACAACAGTTACCAGAGGCATTTATTTCCTTTATTTTAGAAGACAGATACAAAAAAATAATATATTACTATGATTTATGTCAAAGAATGTCCTGCCTATGTTTTCCTCTTGGAGTTTTACAGCAGCTGGTCTTACATTGAGGTCTTTAATCCATTTTGAGCTTCCTGTTGTATATAATGTTAGAGAATATTCTAATTTCATTCTTTTACATGTAGGTATCCAGTTTTTCCAGCATGACTTATTAGAAAGACTGTCTTTTCTCCACGTTATAGTCTTGCCTCCTTCTTGCAGAATTGGCCATAGGTGTGTGGGTTTATTTCTGGGCTCCCTATCCTATTCCATTAATCTATTTGTCTATTTTTGTGTGCTAATACCATACTGTTTCGATTACTGTAGCTTTGTAGTATAGAACTACCACATGAGCCAGCAATTCCATTCCAGTGTATATATCTAAAAGAAACAACAACACTAATTTGAAAAGATACATGCATACATGTTCATAGCAACATTATTTACAATTGCCAAGACACAAGAAGCAACCTAAATGTCCATCAACAGATGAATGGAAAGTTAACCTCACTGCTTCCAGTTTTCCCAGTTTTTAAATGAAGATTAAAAAAAAAGCTTAACTGCTCAATGGAAATTTGTGGGGATTAAATAAAATAATGCAAATGGTAAAGGTTTGGAAAATACACACTGGCGGTGGTAAGGAGATACCCCTTGTCCAAGGTAAGGAGCAGCGGCTGCGATTTGCTGGAGCAGCCATGAAGAGATACCCCACGCCCAAGGTATGAGAAAACCCAATTAAGATGGCAAGTGTTGCAAGAGGGCACCAGAGGGCAGACACACTGAAACCAAAATCACAGAAAATTAGTCAATCCAATCACACTAGGACCACAGCCTTGTCTAACTCAATGAAACTAAGCCATGCCCGTGGGGCAACCCAGGGTGGGCGGGTCATGGTGGAGAGGTCTGACAGAATGTGGTCCACTGGAGAAGGGAATGGCAAACCACTTCAGTATTCTTGCCTTGAGAACCCCATGAACAGTACAAAAAGGCAAAATGATAGGATACCGAAAGAGGAACTCCCCAGGTCAGTAGGTGCCCAATATGCTACCGGAGATCAGTGGAGAAATAACTCTAGAAAGAATGAAGGGATGGAGCCAAAGCCAGTACTTTGGCCACCTCATGCGAAGAGTTGACTCATTGGAAAAGACTCTGATGCTGAGAGGGATTGGGGGTAGGAGGAGAAGGGGACAACCGAGGATGAGATGGCTGGATGGCATCACTGACTCGATGAACGTGAGTCTGAGTGAACTCCAGGAGTTGGTGATGGACACGGAGGCCTGGCGTGCTGCGACTCATGGGGTCGCAAAGAGTCGGACACGACTGAGTGATTAAACTGAACTGATAGAAATATATGGCTGCACCACTGTCAGGATTATTAACCCTGAGGATTCTGAAAAGCTGGGAGAACCTCAAACTCGACATGGGAAAAGTTTTTACAAAACGGACACTGCTCCATCATTAATAAAGAGAAAGAAAAGCATGCAATAAGCAGTGAATAACACAGGTCAGCGGTCTCTCTCAGCTGGGCTCCTTACTCATGCCAGTTTTGTCCCAGTCTTCTGACAGTTCATCATGGATGAGAAAACCACTGGGCTGAGTGGCTTTCACTGCATGACATATAAAGTTTAAGGTGCCCCAAAACATACAACTGAGAAATGAAAGTGAGAACGTTTCCAAGAAAACAGCCTCTTTTCAGATCATGTTTGGTACAGGACTGTTCTTAGTGTGTTTCTGAAGCTCCTTCCCCAGGAACCAGCTGCACCATGCTATGAGCAATTTGTCTTCCTGCCATTTTTGGCTGCTGTCATTAATCACTGTGTTCCCTTACTGGAGAGACTCTGAGTCTGAGCACTGAGAAACTAAAAGATACAGGGTGGGATGCTGCTCCTGACCTAATTACTCTCATCTCATTGGTCTCCACCCCCATTCCTCCTCATCCTTTCCCACCAGATACTAGCAACTCGCTTTAAAACCACTGCTTAGCTATCTTTAAAAAGACTTGTTCCAACAGATGTTCTTAGCCTCACACGTGCATTTTCCCTTTTGCTACTCACACTTTCTGTATGAATAGCACATTGTAATGCTTCTGTTTTTCTGATCCAGAGGGGGAAGAGTCTGTATCAAATCAGACCAACTTTCCTTTCAACAAGGTTAGTAACAGCGGAGGTGGATACTCTGACCCTCCTCCCCCTCCTTCCTCACTCTCCCACCCCCCACCCCACTGGGACTGCAAGCAGATGTTTCCTCTAAGTCCTTCTTCTTCAAGCCCCAGCTCTCTGACTTTCTGGTCTCTATCAACACACTTCATTTCTTTCATCCAGTTATCTCTGACTGCTTTGCACCCCCAGCCCACACAGGATCGAGAAGGCTGTCGCCTCGCATCTCTCTGCCTAGCGTCCAGCAATTTCAGGGCGTGAAGAAAGGTGGCAGGCGAGACTGGACAGGAGCAGTCCAGCCAGCCAGCTGCCATCCCCGGGCTGAGACGGGCACTCCCACCCCTCTCTCTCTTCTCCAACAGTACTTACTACATGGGAGGAAATGAAGAGTTTGTTCACAGGATATGCTCCTGATAAAAAAGGAAAAGCTATCAACTGAATCCACTCATAACTGATGTTATGACTGAGAGGAAGGCGAGACAGGGGCTTTGGCTCTTGATGTTTCATCTCCTTTAGCCTGCAATCAAGCCTTCTTAAATGCGTTCTGTCACACAGTATAAAGAACTCAAACTAATTTTTCTTGACTTATTCTGCTGATCTTCCCAATGCACTGGTTTTTCTTCATTCTAAAAAATGAGTATGTCAAATGGTGTTATCTTAAAAACACTTTGTAACTTACATTGTTAAATTTCCTACTCAAAATGTATACCTTCCTTGATTAGCTAATAACTGTCACTCTTTCCTCCTCTGCTAAGACTGCCAGTCGCGTGCACACTTCGCCATTCTTCCCATACTCGCAGGAGGAAAGCATTTTTTGCACCTCAGGTGCTTTGTGAGTGGTCATTAGCACCCAGGAGAGTAGTACTGCTTTGAAGTTTACAAGTCAGACTTAGACATGAAGGCCAGGCTCTGGCTACCAGACAGCAATGTTATAAGACAGGTAAGTCTCTGAGCCTTTCTGGGTTTCTCCTTGGCTGTAAGTGGAACTCATAAAGCCTCTATCCAGAGTAGACAAGGTCTGTGATAATGAATTTCAAATGCCTAGCAGGGACAGGCATGTAACAGATTCAATAAGATCAGTTATTTCCCCCAATGACCCAGAGCTAGCTTCGAGGTCTCTGATGAAAAAGAGTAAATGTAATAATCCATTAGCATTTTAGCTGAAAGCAGATTCACAGAGGATGCTGATCTAGCCTCAACAGGAGAAATATTCCCAAACCTCACTAACTGACACATAGGGCCAAAGAGGTTTTCCCCAGAGGCTATATAATAAGTGACAGGTTACCCTAACAAGGCCTCCGGAAGTCAGCAGGCTTTTTTCTCCGTGACTATCTCATATATTCTAGGAATTATAAAGTTCCAAACGTCCATGTTTTTTAATGTCTTACATCCCTATAGGAAGGAATACTATTCAAGAATAAGAGATTATCTTGAGTACTTCACAACATGTATACTGGCACTGAACACTGACAATCAAATAAATAGTTAATTATTAGGGGGAACAACCATATAGATATATATAAATATATATTTTAATATAAAATATATCTATAAAATATACTCTATATAATAAGAGAAAAATCAGACACGGATTTTAACATTTTGTTCCATTCAGTCCTTCACCAACAGATCAGGAAAATATGCCAGCAACTACTGAGCCTGAATAAAGCACGAAGTTTTTTTTGTGTGTATTCTCGTGCATTGAAAATGGCGCAAGAGAAAATGTTTCTCTTTCCTTTACATGTCTATTTTGAGTTACTTCTATTTCATCTATCAGATAGTACATTTCTTTTTGTTCTCCGATGTTACAGATCTTAAAAACGATCTTTTTAAGATTGAAAAAACTCAGCAACTTGGCATATATACTCATTGGTTGCTGACAAAGATTTTAGAAAAATAAAGATGAAGAGAAAAAAAGGACTCATTAATTTGAGCCTAGTAATTAGGAATCTTACACTACAATAAGCAAAGCTTATTTTTATATAACTTTTTCTTAATAGAGAATTAATGAGCTAAGAATCACAAAACAATACTCTGATGAAATAAGACGAACGGTATACTCAAAAAATTCTAAAATCTTTCTCATTTACTTATGATGTCCTTTGTGTCAGCTGCATATTCTGGAAAAGCTGGTCTTACTGCTCTCTACACACAGAGTATTTTCTTACCTGTGTCTTTGCCCACGCTAGTCTGTCTTTGCAATGCCCCTCCACCTTCTACCCCACATCCCTATCTTCTGAAATCCTACCCTTCTTTTAAAATTCAGCTCAGATGGTATCTCCTCATTAAGCCTCCCCTCATCTCTTCTCATGCCAGAAATTCTCCCCCGACCCTAGCAGCCACAAAGAAGGTAGGCATAAAGAAAGCACTAACGCTTGGTGAAGCCTCCCTAGGGGACTAGTAATCCTATACTGCCAATACTAACTACCTCAGTATCAGCTTCCGAAACCAAAGGGACAGCTCTGGGACCTCAAATCTGACTTAGAGTACACAAGAGAATTTCAACTGCCTGGCAGGGACAGGCACATAACACCGTTTATGCCAGTACTGTGTATTTTACAAAGCATCACACAGTACCCTATATACAGGTGTATACACACAGGCATAACACACATTTTGCATAAATCAATGCTCTGCAATACACAAGTTAAAAAAAAAAAAACTAAGCAGAAACAAGACAAAAAAATAAACCAACAAAAGTAAACAGCTGTCCTAAATTAAAAGACAAAGTCCCTATTCATTTCTAAAATCAAGAGTTTATTGTCTATAAGAACACTTGGGGTTTATTAGTCACTCGTCTGTTTAGGAAGGGTTAGAACTGTTATTCATAGAAAAAGGAAACAATGATTATCTTAATTCTAAATCCACACCTGTGCAAATGGCTTTGGGAAGTCTAGTAAAGTAATTAACTAATCATATAGGACTGGAATTCAGTCGGGGCTTCCCAGACGGCGCTAGTGGTAAAGAAGCTGCCTGACAATGCAGGAGACCTAAGCGACGCGTGTTCAATCCCTGGGTCGGGAGATCCCCTGGAGAAGGGCACGGCAACCCGGGCCAGTATTTCTGCCTGGAGAATCCAGAGACAGAGGAGCCTGGTGGGCTACAGTCCACAGGGCTGCAAAGAGTCAGACACAACTGAAGAGACTTAGAACGCACGCAAAACTCAAATATCTCCAGTGGATATAAAGGACTGGAAGGGTCGCATCTAACTCCAACCTAACACCGTGAGCTCCTGAAAAGAAATCCAAAACGCTGTAATTGGATATAGAAATAATAAGATCAGGGCTACTGAGAGGGTCAGAAAGACTTATCAGTACAGCCTAACAAGAAAACGCTATAGCTCCAACAGTCCATGAGATTCATGATCTCAGACTTCAGTGTTCACCAGTGACCTCTGAAGCTAGACAAAAGGAAACCATGGCTTGAAAATATGAGAACAGCCTGACTCACAATGGCGTGGAGGGTCAAAGGTGAGACAGAGAGGCAGACATATTCTCTAATAACCCAGTAGCTGACTGATTACCTTTCCCGGCCACAGGGTAGGTTTTGTACCTTCCTGCCTCTAAATCCTCCAATGGCACATGCCCTTCAGTAGTTTCTTTGTTTATCCAGTTTCCCTTCTAGAGGCAGAGTCACTAAGAGATAAATCCACAGGGATCCTCTCTTATTCATTATTTTGGGATGCCACAGGAGAATATATTTCATCAGTTAGCTCTTTCAGTGGCCTTAGGTCATTTCAGTGAGTTTTTTGAGTACTATATGTGAGGTTTAACCCATCTTAAACGTTACTCCAGAGTTAACACTTAAGTAGATTACAAACATAAGCATAATTTTTAAAAAGGCGCTCATTTTGGACAATATTTTTCTTCTGTGAGAACCACTGTGTATGGCTAAACCTTTTAGAACGCAAAGGTATTTACTCATGGCCATTCATGATTCCATCGAACAGATTCTAAGTCCTACTAAGAACAAGGCACTATTATAAACTAAGTGAAAGTAGCAGACAGGCAGATAAGAGCTCTATTTCCACCTTATAGGGCAGACCAGTAACAAATCAGAAACACATATGTAACAGTTTCAGAAACGCCTAAGTGCCATGAAAACAAACAAGCCAGGCAGGACAAATGTAGATGTGACGATGGGGCAGCAGAGCCTCTTTAGAGAGGGAAGCAGGGGACCTGGAGGGAGCTCTCGGCTGCAAGCCGAAGCCGCGTGAAGACTTAGAGAGAGGTCCGGGGAGAGGCGACAGCCAGCCAGCGCTGAGGCATACATGAGTTTGGCGTGTTCCAGGAACAGAAGGTCGGTCAGTGGAGCTGGGACACAGTAAGAATGGGGAAGTGTGGAAGCAGACGAGGTTAGAGAGTCGAGTCAGAGTCAGCTCAAGCAGGGTCTTCGGTGACTCAGGAAAAAGTGTAGATTTTATTCTAGGCACAGTAGACAGCCACTAGAAAGATTTAAGCAAGAAAAGGGATGTCTGTTTTTAAAAGATTAACTCTGGCTTTGGTATAAATGAAAGATTATTGCAGGCAATCAGATGGTTAGCAAGAACAATCTGATTATGGAAATTCAGGGTAAACACAGCTTGTTTTCCTTAACAAGAAATTAAATAATGAATGACCAAGAGTAATGACCTCTCTCCCGTGTCCAAGAAAAAAAAGGAGCTGCCTGCTCTGCTTCAGACTAGCCTTTAGAAAAGTATCAATCCAAATTAAGGAGCAGTCATTCTGAAACTAGTTCTGAGAGCCTTAAGAAAAACATATTTTTCTTGCTCAACTCACCTTACTACTCACAGGTCTAAAATCAGAAAGACAGCCTCAGCAGTGATACCCTAAAAGAGGCTTTTAATTACAGTAAAGTTTTCATAACTTATAGCTACTAAAGTGTCAACTTCTCTCAGATATTTAATATAAAGAAATTAAACTTTAGCTCCTTTGAGTCTACTTGATAAGATGACTAATGATGTAAATAAAATTATAAAAGGAATTGTTTAACCAGTAAAGAGTTTTAAATGTGTAAGTTTTAAATATGTAAGACTGTAAATATTTACAAATCAACCTTTGATAAACTGACTGGGCACCAAGCTCATCACTGTTGTTGCCTTCTAGGAATTTTCTGAGTATCCTAGTTCAAATTACTAAGGATACTTCAAAGTGACCAAATTCTGTATCATTTTTCAGATTATACAGCTCACATTTTCTCACTAGCTGGAGGGACCATTCTTTCTTTTTCAGTTGAACTAGTAAGCAAACACTATTAGCATAAGAAAAGATAACACATAATCATACCTCTACTTTAATTCTCTTCGGGGATAATTCATCTCTCTCTCCACATTTTGACCTGAGGGGAATGAGGGAGAGAGAAAAATTTGAGAAGGTGATAAGTTTTTTTCTAAAGGCATCTAAATCTATAAACTTCCACCAAAACAAGTAACTCTGGAACCCTGCCACCAGAAATAAAACATTCATAATGAACACTAAGTAATGAAAAAGGGGCTTTTCACCTGCCATTTCTAAGTTCACAATGGGGAACGAGGAACACAACTGCGTGACACATTTTAAAAGGCCACCACCTAAGAACGCCTGACACAGAAAGTCCCAGCACTGATGAGGACCACGAAATGAAAACGGGGAAAACTGAGGACTGTGCTCTACGAGATCCTTCGCGGACCAGGACAATTTAAATGAGATGACAAGGATGGCCATTTAAGATGAGTGCTTAAGGCTCCGTGAGCGTAAGTGCATTTTGTCTACCTGCCAGAACTATACATACATCTTCCGCTGACCTCGCGGTATCCCTCTGCTGGGAGGCTATCCCACAGAAGCACACACACAGACATCAGATATAACTGCCACTTCAACTATGGCAAGTCACACATTTTTAAGGTATACCTCCACACAAAAAAACGTTAAAATGTGGAAAAACACATCTCAGCACCAACAGAACATGTATGAGGTCACTGTGGCATTATTTATAATGACAAAGGACTAGAGACAACTCATGTGTCCATCAAGGGACTAGTTAAATGAATCATGGTAGATCCACATAATGCAGTTTCCTGCAGCTGTTAAAAAACAAACAAAAAACAGTGACAAAGATGTATTTGTACTAATACAGCAAGATCTCTAACACATGTTAAACTAAGAATGAAATACAACATAATGTAGACACGTGCTACTTCTCCCCCACCCAAAAAAAAGGTGTAAGTGAGAAATACATGCACATAGACAAACACTGGAAGGATGAAAAAGACACTGATAAAAACTGCTAACAGTGAGAAGAGGAACAGAGTAAAAAGACAGAAATGAGAGTGCAACTTTTGGCATTAGCTTTTTACTTAGTTTCAACTTATAACGTGAAAGTCTTATGTATTTTAAAATGATTTAACTTAAAATACACAAATGTAAATAAATACTATAAAAAATAAAAATTGTTGAAACCAGTGGCTTCTGGGTCTTAGTATTCAGAAGGAAGGGGGAGCAGGGTAACTGCTTTGTAATAAGCCTTGTGTACTCTAAAACTTCATATATCAAGTACATGTTCTACTTTGATTAAAGAAAATTATTTATGTAAATGTCAGAAAAAAAATTTTGTATAATATAGTGAAGAAAACGTCACAAAAATCAGCTCTTGAACATTCAACTCAAGAAAAAAAATCTTGTAAATAATTCTCCAATGTTGCTGTATATTCTTACCCTGATCGTTTATTCTGCATAATTTTACTTGTTGCTGATTTCTAAGTATGTGGGCTCTTGACAGAACAGATGACAAAGCGACTATGAATTAGGGAAAATAATGGTGATGAAAGCAAGTGCCTGTCTGGGTGGCTTTCAAGTCTGAACACGCACAAGAATCATAGCAGCTACTTGTGAAAGTTTGGACTCTAAGGTTCCATCCCCAGAGGATGTGATTGATTAGAGCTGGGAAGGGCGCTCAAGATACAGTCTTTTCAACATACACTCAGTCACGCTAATTCATCTCCTCACAGAAGCAGTGGCAAGCACAGCTGATAGTGCACTGGAAATCAGGGTCCATATGAAGCCAAGTGAACAAAATCAAAATGTTCCTCTATCTATAGACAATGCTCAGGTTTCAAGTGAGAATAAGATGAAGAATATATTATGTGTATGTTTACATTAAATTTTAAAATCACCACTGCTTTTCAACATGAGGTTTTTTATTTCAAACACATATTCCATACTTCACTTACTAGTAACCTAGTATTTTCCAATTTTCCTTTGCATACTGGGTAATGAAGCCTTTCTCTCTTTAGCTAATCTCATCAGATGGCAAAGTGAAGTTGCTCAATTGTGTCCAACTCTTTGTGACCACATGGAACTGTAGCCTGCCAGGCTCCTCTGTCCATGGGATTTTCTGGAGTGGGTTGGCCACTTCCTTCTCCAGGGGATCTTCCCAACTCAGGGATCCAACCCAGGTCCCCTGCACTGCAGGCAGACTCTTTACCGTCTGAGCCACCAGGGAAGCCCCTCAGATTGGCAAACACTTCGTGAAAGAAAACACATTCCTTTCAGAGAGAGTTCAAAAAGTTCATGTAGTTTGTATAGTATACAAATAAGTCTATAAATGCTGCTTAACTAAATTCTTTCATCACATTCAAGACCAAAGCGTCTATCTGAGAGAAGAACGTTGAGAGCCACTACCAGCCCAGCGCTACAGCGCCAGGGAACTATCTTTCAAAAGACAATAAAAGAGGACTGAACAAATTAACAAAAACCACTTCAGCAACAATGTTCTGAAATTCACTTCACTGTTGATAGAATTAATTACACTTCTAATTTTCTTAAATATACTCTATCAGTGGATTGTGTTTCAAACTCTACTTTATCAAACTACAAAAATACTGTCAATTAAACACTTACTTGGTGGTTCTGTAAGTATATTTATAGGTGACTTCTCGAGAAATCTGCCTGGCCAGGGCAAAAAGTTCATCTCTTCTTGTCAGCAGGGCATTATCCTTTACACAGAGCTGAGCAGCTGCTTCATTAACGGTGAGCTGCATTTCAAAAGTTTCAAAAGTTATAAGCATTTTTATTTCATCAATATAGAAAATGTTTCACTTAAGAATATAAAAATGTCACATCATTATGTAGTTAAATCATAATTTATGAAAATCAGAATAGCCTTTACTCCTAGTTAGTCTTACTGCCTAATTTCAGAAGAAAATCATGTCACCTACACCTCTCAGAACTCAAACTAATCAACAGTCATCTTGGTTTTATTTATTTATATGCTTTATTTATTTTTAAGTATAAGAATTTATGGAAAATAAGCAAAATAAAAAGTTTAAAAATGTTCCACATCTTTTTTTGTTTATGAGAAACCAAGGGATCTGATTATATAATATGGTGATAATATTTCCTTAACTAAAACAGAAAATCTCAAAAATATACAAGCAGTTCATGCAGCTGAACAAACAACCCAATCAAAAAATGGGCCAAAGAATTAAACAGACATTTCTCCAAAGGAGATATACAGATGGTTAACAAACACATGAAAAGATGCTCAATATCACTCATTATCAGAGAAATGCAAATCAAAAGCACAATGAGGTACCATCTCACACCAGTCAGAATGGCTGCTATCAAAAAGTCTACAAACAATAAATGCTGGAGAGGGTGCATAGAAAAGGGAACCCTCTTATACTGTCTGCAGAAATGCAAACTAGTACAGCCACTGTGGAGAACAGTGTGGAGATTCCTTAAAAAACTGGAAATAGAACTGCCTTATGACCCAGCAATCCCACTGCTGGGCATACACATTGAGGAAATCAGAATTGAAAGAGACACATGTACCCCAATGTTCATCACAGCACTGTTTATAGTAGCCAGGACATGGAAGCAACCTAGATGTCCATCAGCAGATGAATGGATAAGAAAGCTGTGGTACATATACACAACGGAGTATCACTCAGCCATTAAAAAGAATGCATTTGAATCAGTTCTAATGAGGTGGATGAAACTGGAGCCTATTATACAGAATGAAGTAAAAACACCAATACAGTATATTAATGTACATATATGGAATTTAGAAAGATGGTAACAACGACCCTATATGCGAGGCAGCCAAAGAAAACACCGATAGAAAGAACAGACCTTTGGACTCTGAGGGAGAAGGCAAGGGTGGGATGACTGGAGAGAACAGCCCTGAGACATATATATTACCATACGTGAAACAGATCGCCAGTCCAGGTTGGATACATGAAACAGGGCAGTCAAAGCCAGTGCACTGGGATGACCCCGAGGGAAGGGATGGGCAGGCAGGTGGGAAGGGGGTTTGGGACGGCGGGACATATGTACACCCGTGGCTGATTCATGTCAGTGTATGGCAAAAACCTCCACAATATTGTAAAGCAATTAGCCTCCAATTAATTTACAAAACTGAATATACACCATCTGATAGATATTTTAAAATGTGAACTGACATGAAAATTCGTAGGAAGGAATAAAAATTAAATGATATTAAATATTTACAAAATCACTTAGTAAAAGATAATAAAGTATTATCACACATAAGGGCTAAAAAGGAAAAACAAGGTCTTGGAGTTACCAAATCTTTAAGATTCACATTGCTGTTGTTCATTTACTAGGCTGTGTTTGACTCTCTGCAACCTCCTGAACTGCAGCATACCACGCTCCCTTGTCCTTCACTATCTCCTCCAGTTTGTTCAAACTCATGTCCATTGAGTCAGTGATGCCATCTAACCATCTCATCCTCCGTCACCCCCTTCTCTGCTTGCCCACAATCTTTCCCAGTATCCGGGTCTTTTCCAATGAGCTGACTCTCTGCATAAGGTGGCCAAAGTGTTAGAGCTTCTGCATCAGTCCTTTCAGTGAATATTCAGGGTGGATTTCCTTTAGGATTGACTGGTTTGATCTCTTTGCTGTCTAAGGGACTCTGAAGAGTCTTCTCTAGCACCACAGTTCAAAAGCATCAGTTCTTCTTTATGGCCCAACTCTTGCATCCGTACATGACTACTGAAAAACCTATAGCTTTAACTATACTGACCTTTGTTGGCAAAGTGATGTCTCTGTTTTTTAATACACTGTATAGGTTTGTCATAGCTTTTCTTCCAAGGAGCAAATGTGTTTTAATTTCATGTAATTCCACTCTTTTATCTAAGTGTTAAATATTACCAATATAGATTTGCTCATTGACCAAACACCAGTTCTAAAAATTTAAGTATCAAATGTTATCCTAAACTCCAAGTCTATAATTTGCTTAATAGACTAGAAAATGTTTTTCATATAATTTTGTCAATTTAAATAGATGTGAGGAACTGCCAAGGGGTATATCAGACTTTTTTTTTTTTAAAAAAGCAAGAAACCCATTCCAGGCATGATTGACGGCAAATTGACGGGATTTGAAGGCAGAGAGGCGTAGGAGGAGTCTGCTCCATCACTTACCAGCTGTGTAATTTTGGACATGTAAAAACGTCTCAGAGCCTCAGTTTTCTCTGAGGCAAAACAGGATAATATCACTACCTCCAAGGACTCTAACAAGAAGTGAGAAGACACACTTGCCACAAAGTTTAGTATCAATTCTCATTTTCCTCTGATAAGGAATCAGGCATTTACTCTTCCTCCCTCCCCAGACATCCCACTTTGTTCACAATAGTTTTTTAAGTTTTGAAAATACAGAGAAGCAAAAGAAAACAAATGTAACAAGCATTCCATCCAGAATGACTATTAATATTTTTATACATATTATTCCAGTACTCCTTTATGTACATACATGTGAATACAGGTGTGTAACCTCCTTTCCTTCACTTAACATATGCTGTATTTTTTTTATATGTTAAGGCAGAGACTTGGCCTGTCAGTCTCTGGCATGGGTTGTGAGCTTAATAAATATTGACTAATGAATGTATTTAAGTATTCTTTACATTTTAATTTTTACTACCTAGACACACAAATCACTGCAGCTGGTGACTGCAGCCATGAAATTAAAAGATGCTTACTCCTTGGAAGGAAAGTTACAACCAACCTAGACAGCATATTAAAAAGCAGAGAGATTACTTTGCCAACAAAGGTCTGTATAGTTAAAGCGACGGTTTTTCCAGTAGTCATGTATGGATGTGAGAGTTGGGCCATAAGGAAAGCTGAGCACCGAGGAACTGATGCTTTTGAACTGTGGTGAGATGACTCCTGAGAGTCCCTTGGACTGCAAGGAGATCCAAACAGTCCATCCTTAAGGAAATCAGCCCAGAATATTCATTGGAAGGACTGAGGCTGAAGCTGAAATTCCAATACTTTGGCCACCTGATGTGAAGAACTGACTCATCTGAAAAGACCCTGATGCTGGGAAAGACTGAAGGCAGGAGGAGAAGAGGATGACAGAGGATGAGATGGTTGGATGGTATCACTAACTCCATGGACATGAGTTTGAGTAAGCTCCGGGAGCTGATGATGGACAGGGAGGCCTGGTGTGCTGCAATCCATGGGGTCGCAAAGAGTCGGACACGACTGAGTGACTGAACTGAACTGAATGCTTGTAATATGGCTACTAGCAATTAAGGCCAGGTTTCTTATTTTAAACCCATGGCTGAAGATAAAAGCATAATAGGAAGAAATTATTTTCAGCCTTCTCCCTCTCCTCCTAAAGAATCATCAGTAGAGCAATTTCTTCCCCAAGTGCTTTTGATAAGCACAATGTTACAGGAGCAAAAAGTAAAATATACTTCAAAGAATAATTTCCTAAATAAATTAACTTCAATTGCAGCTTAGTGGTAGCTACAGTGACTTTTAAATATCCTTTTAGAGTTGCCTGTTATGTAGCTGGCTCTTCTTTTGTGCTCATAAACCTAAGTAAGTAGGGAGAAATTCTGACTGTCAGTAAGATATTTTAATTGACAACATTTCAGAGGTACCAGCTCATGCACAACCATAGATAATAACGTCTCAACATAAACTGAAAACAGTGTTCTAGTATTCCTTCCATCATCCCACCAGAAACCAAGGAAAAGGAACAGAACGCAATCTCTTTAACTGAATTCAGGCTCTAACAGACCAAAAGACTATACTGAACTCCCCAGGCCCTCAGAGAGCCTTCTGGCAGAAAAACCGAGGCTAGAGAAATAACCGCAGCTCCCTCCACACTGTAACATGAAGCCAATTCATCAAGCTTTCCCCTCAAAAATGTATTTTCTGTATGTATCTTCTAGATTTCATAATCCTAGTCGCTAATAATTTATTCAGTAACAATTATGATGTACTTTAAAAAGAAAAATTCTCCAAAACCAGTAGTTAGTCACTGCAGCACCAAGCTAGCTTTTTAAAAGTTCTAAGTTTCTAATTTTGTTAAAAGTATAGTCTCCCTCATTGGTTTACTTACTTCCTCCGTTCATAGCTAAAAATACCAAAATTCCATTCATATCTTTGTGAAAAGATTTCTTAAAGTTAGCCTTCTATTATTTATAACTAGATTTTAAAACTGTCTTTGCTGGGAGTATTTAAAATGATAATCTTTAACAATCAAGTGAATGTGACTTTCAATTAAGCTTCACCTAAGTGTTAGCATAAAACTACAATATGAAGGCTATGTAACAGGGAGGCTCAGAGGACAATCAAGACCTCCATTTCCAGCACAGGGAGGGCTATGTACTATGCCTGGCCCTTCTCACATTTCTCACAGGAAAAATGCTGACTAAATTGGAAGAAAAATATCTTTACATTAATAAGCCAGCAAGACAGTAAGAACTACTGAAGCCAAAATGAATGAAGACAGTATCTCGAAAGACTCAGTTGAGGACAGATGCTAAACCAGATGAACTTAAGCTTCAGTCTTTACAGCCTTGTTAGGCTGGTAAGTACGTGGAGAGAGAGAGAAAAAAACGCCAGAATCCATCAAAGGAGAGGCTGAAGAGTCAAAGACCTTTCCTCCATAAAGGTGAAAAATAACACCTAAGTACTACAGCGAAATGCAGACAGAAGCAGAAATATACCTGTTCACGGTCCCCCCTTGCCCACCGGGAAATGCAAGGAGAATTACCTGTCTTGAACCTTATTACTAATGAGGAGAGAATTTCATAAACCCAAATCAGCTCTTCACATGGATTTTCAGCCCTAATTCACACTGACAGCCTGAGAATTTACTTTCATGGGGCTCCAGAGTTGTAGTGTGTGAAGTACAGATGCCTGGTAGAAGCGAAAACAAAAAAACCTCTAGGAGAGTCCATTTTCTTCCTAGTTCTCAAAACAGTCCCACAGTTTCAAGAAATATGAGCTCATAGATAGAAATCATTAAACAGTCAAAGAAAGAAGGAGTCAAAGTAAAAAACCAGCAGAAACAGACCCTCAAGGACTTCATTTAAAGAGATAAAAGGAGTTGAAAATATGACTAAAAGAGTAACACAGTAAAAATGACCAAGAAAAATTGAGAAGTCAGAAGGAGAGAAGAACTAAGGAGGAAGAAGAATTGGGGCACAGGAAAAAAAGACTTCTAAAGCAGACAATAGTCACCCAACCACTGGCTTCTAAACACACTGAAAGCCAAAGGTCAAGGAAATGATACTTTTGATTACGAACAGAAAGTAAATGACAATATAGAATTTGATACCCAAAGTAAGCAGCAATTAAGAATGAAGGCAAAGCTAGTGGTGGAGGTGATGCAATTCCAAATGAGCTATTTCAAATCCTAAAAGATGATGCTGTTAAAGAGCTGCATTAAATGTGCCAGCAAATTTGGGAAACTCAGCAGTGGCCACAGGACTGGTCAGTTTTCATTCCAATCCCAAAGAAGGGCAGTGCCAAAGAAGTCGAACTGCTGTCCAGCTGCGCTCGTCTCACACGCTAGGAAAGCGATGCTCAAAATCCTTCAAGCCAGGCCTTAGCAGCACATGAAACGGAAACTTCCAGATGTGCAAGCTTGATTAGAAAAGGCAGCAGAACCACAGATCAAACTGGCAGCATCTGCTGGATCACAGAAAAAGCAAGCGAACTACAGAAAAACATCTTCTGCTTCACTGACTATGCTTAAAGCCTTCGACTGCGTGGATCACAACAAACTGCGGAAAATTCTTAAAGAGATGCAAATACCAGACCACTTTATCTGTCTCCTGAGAAATCTGCAAGCAGGTCAAGAAGCAACAGTTAGAACTGGACATGGAACAACAGACTGACTCAAAATTGGCAAAGGAGTACGTCAAGGCTGTATATTGTCACCCTGCTTATTTAACTTTTG
The DNA here is from genome assembly GCA_006410675.1 of Oreotragus oreotragus. Lineage (NCBI taxonomy): Eukaryota > Metazoa > Chordata > Mammalia > Artiodactyla > Bovidae > Oreotragus > Oreotragus oreotragus. Next base: position 322,676 of record SJYX01017030.1, read on the forward strand.
TGCAGAGTACATCATGAGAAATGCCCGGCGAGATGAAGCACAAGCTGGAATCAAGATTGCCGGGAGAAGTATCAATAACCTCAGATATGCAGATGAAAACACCGTTATGGCAGAAAGTGAAGAACTGAAGAGCCTCTTGATGAAAGAGGAGTGTGAAAAAGCTGATTTAAAACTCAACATTCAGAAAACTAAGATCATGATATCCAGTCCCATCACTTCATGGCAAATAGATGGGGAAACAGTGACGGACTTAATTTTCTTGGGCTCCAAAATCACTGCAGATGGTGACTCCAGCCATGAAACTAAAGGACACTTCCTCCTTGGAAGGAAAGCTATGACCATCCTAGACAGCATATTTAAAGGCAGAGATATTATTCTGCCAACAAAGGTCCGTTTAGTCAAAGCTATGGTTTTTCCAGTGGTCGTGTATGGATGTGAGAGTTGGACTATAAAGAAAGCTGACCACAGAAGAATTGATGCTTTTGAACTGTGATGTTGGAGAAGACTCTTGAGAGTCCCTTGGACTTCAAGGAGATCCAACCAGTCCAGCCTAAAGGAGATCAGTCCTGAATATTCATTGGAAGGACTGATGCTGAAGCTGAAACTCCCAATATTTTGGCCACCTGCTGCGAGGAACTGACTCATTGGAAAAGACCCTGATGTTGGGAAAGACTGAAGGCAGGAGGAGAAGGGGATGACAGAGGATGAGATAGTTGGATGGCATCACTGACTCCATGGACATGAGTTTGAGTAAACTCCAGAAGTTGGTGATGGACAGGGAAGCCTGGCGTGCTGCAATGAATGAGGTAGCAAAGAGTTGGATGTGACTGAGCAATTGAACTGAACTGAGAAAAGCTTTTGTATACATATATATAAATATGTACAACAAATATATTTTAGAAAACTTACACTTTTTTTCCTAAAAAATTACAACATTTTGGTTCCACTTGTTTGACTCAGTATGAATAGAATGCTAGATTTCTAATTAAAAAATAGATATGCAACAAAGGTCTACTGTATAGCATAGGGAACTGTAGTCAGTATCTTGTAATAACTTGCCATGGAAAAAATTTCAAAAATAATATATCTGTATTTGTTTAACCAAATCACCTTGCACTGTACCTGAATCATTATAAGTCAACTATACTTTAATAAAAAATATATATATATTAAAAAAATCAAGATGCACAGCCTGGAAATGGGGCGGATGATTTGTAATAAGAAAATACTCTTGAAAATATGCTGCCTCAGATGTATACCCATCAATATCTCAGTACTAATATAGCCAATATCCTCTTCTTCTACCCAAACCTACTGCCACATTTCAAGTGAGATTTACCTGTTGTCAACCCAAGAAAATAAATTGATGTACTATTTAAAAAAAAAAACAAAAACGCTTTCTCCTTGGAAGGAAAGCTATGACAAACCTAGACAGTGCATTAAAAAGCAAAGAAATCACTTTGCTGACAAAGGTCTGTGTAGTCAAAGCTATAGTTTTTCCAGTGGTCATGTACAGATATGAGAGTTGGACCGTAAAGAAGGCTGAGCATCGAACAACTGATGTGTTCAAACTGTGGTGCTGGAGAAGACTCTTGAGAGTCTCCTGGACCGCAAGGAGATCAAACCAGTCAATCCTAATGGAAATCAACCCTGAATATGCATTGGAAGGACGGATGCTAAAGCTGAAGCTCCAATACTCTGGCCAGCTGATGCAAAGAGCTGACTCACTGGAAAAGACTCTGATGCTGGGAAAGAATGAGGGGAAGAGGAGAAGGGGGCATCAGGGGATGAAGTGGCTGGAGGGAATCACTGACTCGGTGGATATGAGTCTGAGCGAGTTCCGGGAGATAGTAACAGGAAGGGGAGCCTGGCATGCTGCAGTGGGCAGGGTGGCAAAGAGCGGAACGCAACTTAGCAACAGTAACAGCAACAGTGAGGGCAGAATGAAGCTATTTCCCAATAGGGTGGGGAAGGAGAGAGTCTGCCTACAGGAGGCCTTCATTAAGAAAATTCTAGATAATGCACTTCGAGCTAAAGGACACTAGTTCCAGATGGTAACTGTGAGATATGAAAAAGGGGAAGGGAAGAAATACAAGATAAAGGAAATAAATTCAAAACATCAGTCACTGTAATAAAGTTAAATGGACCAAATGTTTGCGTTAAAAGACAAAGAATGTAAGACAGGATTTTTAAAAAGCCCAACTATCAGTATTTACAAGAGATATATCGAAAACATAGATTCAGCAAAACAAAAAGGGTGGAAAAAAGAAGTAACAAGCAATTAGTAATGAAAAGAAAGCACATGTATTAACATCAACACAAAAAATTTTAAAAAACAAAATGCATTATTAAAAAATCAATAAGGCCACTACATAATTCAAAGAGAAATAGCCAACTCCACAATCAGAGTAGGTGATTTTAACACACGACTGTTACTAATAAAGCAAGCCGACAAAATAATAAAAAATTCAGTCTACAGAAGGTTTGAATTACAGACCTAAAAAGCTTGTTAAAACACACACACACACAGAACACTCTAACAACTGCAGAAGCACATTTAAAACACTGACTGCATACGGGGCCACAACTAACATCTCTACATACTTTAAAGGGCTGCTGCTGCTGCTAAGTCACTTCAGTCGTGTCCGACTCTGTGCGACCCCATAGACGGCAGCCCACCAGGCTCCCCCGTCCCTGGGATTCTCCAGGCAAGAACACTGGAGTGGGTTGCCATTTCCTTCTCCAATGCATGAGAGTGAAGAGTGAAAGTGAAGTCGCTCAGACGTGTCCAACTCTTAGCGACCCCATGGACTGCAGCCCACCAGGCTCCTCCGTCCGTGGGATTTTCCAGGCAAGAGCACTGGAGTGGGGGGCCATATCATGCAAGTCACGTTCTCTGATCACAATGTAATTCAGTGAGAAATCATTAGGAAAAAGAACTAAGGAAAAACCTCTCATATTAGGAAATGAAAAAAAAAACAAACACCTTCTTAACAATTTGTGAACAGAAAACATAAGTAAAAAAGAGAAATAATCAGAATTGAAACCTTTGGGATAATGCTAAGTAAACACATAGTGAGAATTCATGGTTTTAACTGCTTACATTAGAAAAGAACAGCTGAACATTACTGAACTCAGGATAAAATATAAGTTAGAACAATAAACTCTACGAAAGCAGATGTTAACAAACACAACATACCTACAAAGATCAGTTCAGCCACAAGTGCTTCCTAATGAAGAAGTGAGAAAGCTTTGCGGTAAAAGGTCAGACAGTAATATCAGGCTTTACAGACCAGTCTGTGTTACAGCAACCCAACCCTACCCTGTAGCTCAAAAGCAGCCACAGATAATGCATAAACAGAAAGGCATGTCTTTATTCCAAAGAAAGTTTATCTTCAAAATTAGGAAGTGGGCAAAATTGTGCCCACAGGCTTTGGTCTGTAGATCCCCGAAAAGATTAATCTAACTGGCAAATCTCTGGCAAGACTGATCAGGGGGCAAGAGACAAAGGTACAAACAATATTAGGTTTTAAAAACTAGAAATGGTCCCAGTAAGTTTGAACACTTAGATGCAATGGACAAATTCTCAGAAAAAATGTGTCTTATCAAAAGTGACTCAAGAAGTGACACTAACCTAATTAATAGCCCTATAATCTAGTTTTTAAAATGAACAAAAGGAAATATCCAGAATTTCTTTCAAGTATAAGATGTTGACACTGTTCCACTCAAGCTGAGAGTTCGGAACAGAGCATTGTAACTACCAGTAGTATGTTCAGGTCTACCAGGTTCCCTGATTTGACGACCCCCCTCTCTCAAAGCTAAAGCTGCTGGGCTTCTCTGACACCCTCAGCCTTGCTTCTCCGAGTTACGGTGGTAGCTGACCTATACCTGGCACCCTTATGTACTCCACAGGCCTGGCTCCTTGTTTTTGCAATCTGCTTAGCACTCCAGGTTCCATCACACCTACAACTTACCCGCTGACTCTACCTCCCTCTCTTTTTCTCTGTCCTGTCTTTGAGTTCTAGAGCTCTTCGGCTGGAAGCTGCTATCTGCTGACAGACACTCTCTATAATGCCGACTTGTCTGTGTGCTTCTCTCTCTGAATATTACAAGCCCCTCCATTCTCCACGGCCTTGCTATTCTCAACTTTCGGTTTCTCTCTCTCTACCCATTTACCGCTTTAAAGATTCGATGCACTCTGCGGACCTGGTTTACCACGCACTCTACCAACACATCTGCGCAGAGGGAACTCTGCCTGCCTGGACCGCTTGGTAATGCTGCTCCTGGGTTTGTCCCTTAGCATCTGCCCCTCACCAGTCACTAGTGTGGTTCTAGGCCTCGGCCTCTTGCATTTTTATGTTCAAGGTCTGACTCCTCTCATCAGGCCACACCTAGCCATGTCCTAAGATCATCACTGATTCTCTAGCTTTAAAAAAAAGTGTCTGTAACCATGATTCATTCTAGAATTCTCTACAATAAAATGTAATGAATTATAAATTTTACAAGTATACTGGGAAACAAGTATAAAATGCACATAAAAGTGAGAATTTTATGTACTTGTGAGTTGAAAATTATTTTTCAGGTACAGATAACTTCCAAATGTTCATCTACTTGTGACCTACTTATATGTCTTCAAAGATTAAAAGAATAGTGTCCACAGAGTTTGTAATACTATACACAGGGTCAGAAATACTACCAAAAGTGGATTAAGAATAAGTCATATTTTTCCTTATTTAGAAATTGAGGACAAACTAGTAACTTTCTTTAGTCTTAGGAATTCAGAAAAACTCAAGTCTTTCTCTCATTTTCAACAGTCCAAAAAAAAAAAAAAAGGGAAATTATCACAATACCTAAACGGTACACTTGATGGTAGCTTCTTTAATTCCCTCAGGATTTCATAATTTCTACCAAACTCTTGGATGGTTACTAGTTTGAAGAAAGTGCTCTGATGCACAAACTTCTATCCTAAAATATATTATCGGACCAGATTCACACACTTGACTTACAAATAATAAGTGGTCTAAGTTAAGTTTCAAAAACACAGGCCACATTTTCCAAAGCTCCACCCCCACATCTCCGCCTACTAGCATTCATTTTGATTGTTTCCTTCTTTTGGGAAACCCACAATGGTCTCATTACTTAAATACCACCTGTGCCTATTTATTCAAAGAAGCAAAGCGCCCCTTAGGAAAAGTGAAGTGTGAAATAATTCATTTTGGAGTTTTTAAAAGCAGGTTAGGAATTTTTTGAGTGAGACTGATAGGGTTTATTCAAGTCATCTCTTTAACATACTTTTGCTTTAATAAAAATACAAGTCCTTGACTGTGTTTCATCTGCCATATTTAAAAACTATATGAAAGCTAGATTAAAGCATAAGCCTGAGACTGCCAACATGTCTCACCTTTGCTCCCTATTATAGAAGGCTTCAGTAGATTCCTCTACATTGGGTCACAGGCAATGAGAGTGTCAAAGTGTAGCTGAATTATAACGCTACTTGTATTTTCTAGATCTGTCCACAAGTTCTTATGAATTCACTACTGTATGCCAACAATACACAACAATTACACAAGGACATGCCCAAAGGAGATCAAATCACAGAGTCCCTGTGACTAATTTTGCTAACCAATTCTCTCATATTAAGCATCAGCAGACATCCACATCTACAATAATTTAAAAATATCAGATGGTGAAACTGCTGAAAAGATTAATATAGAAAAATCGGCCAGTGATAGTAATTTGAAAAGGAAACAATTTCATTTACAAATATATCCCCTTCATATCTTACATATTCATGTATCTATACAAGCAAAATAAATGTAAATGTTTATAATACAAACATTTAATATACACATATATAATACACAGTATTTGACCTAACAAGAAATGTTCAAAATTCTGAATAAAGAACTAAAAAATTACATTAGAATACAGAAGAGCTAAGTAAATGCACATACTGTGTTACTCTATGGGAGTTTTCATTATTGTAAATATATCATTTTCCTCCCAATTAATCTATACCTTTAGGGCATTTCTAATCAAACACCAACAGAAATTTTGGGGAAATTTGACAAATAGACTAAAAATTTCATTTGAGAAGGAGAAATGTGTAAGATTACCTAAAAAAAAGAAGCTACAAAAGAATACTATTGAAGGGGCACTTGCCTTTCCATATGTAAAATATACTGTTTTGCTACAGTAACTGAAGTTAACTTTATACCAGTGAAGGAACAGAGAATTAGATAAATGAAATGGACAGGACAAGATCAATGACTATTACTACACAGAATTAAATTTCCACATGGCAACCAGTCTAAAAGGTCAAAGGACAAATGATAATCTGGAAAAATATTTACAGTCTAAGACAAAAAGTTAATACACTTACAGTATAAAAAGTTTTTTACCAATATTTTAAAGGTAAGACAACTCCAACATTAAAGCAAAGGATATGACTATAAAATTGGATGTCTATTAACCATAAGAGAAGATGCTCTTCCTCAAAAATGAAAGTTACTTTGAGCAATGAAAATTTTTCTTAGACCGACGAAAATTAAAAATGACAAAAGCAATATTAGCAAGAGTGTGGAAAAATGGGCAAGCATATAATAATGATAAAGAAAATATAAATTGTTCTAGCTTTTTAAGAAGGCAATTAAGCACTATCTACTAAAATATTAAATCTACGTATTCTTTGGGCCCATAATTTTACATTTTGGAATCTATTCTATAGGAAAACGTGTACAAATCTGTAAAGGTATATGTCTAGCATATTCATGTCTCACCACATGTAAAATTTTTTAAAAATGAAAACAACTTAAGTGACATCAAAAAGTGAATGGTTAACATAACAGCACATTCACACTGTGAAATATAATGTAACCCATAAATGAATACAGCAGCTCTATACGTAACTGCCTAAAAATATATCTAATAGTATACTGTACTTTGAGTATATTATTAAATTTTTAAAAAAAGAATTTGGATAAGAGTGTGAAAAATATGACCCCACATTTGTATATGTAAAGAAAAGTAGCTGGATGTTTACAGATTCAATTACTTCACAACCTTCTGAATACTTTTTCAGTGAGTATATACTATTTTCTGTGTTCAAGTACAAGTCTGTGGGGAATGATCTTATGTTTCTAACATGAAATACTGCATTCAACTGAACATTTTTTTCCCAAGGAGAATTTATCTCTTTCTTCTAATGGATAAATGGCTATAAATTTTAGCTATGAAACAATTGTTTAAAAAAGGTAATTTTGAAATGCACTTATTTTTCAAACATTTATTGAGTACATTAGATTCTGAAGATATCAAAATGAATGAGATATAATTTCTGCCTTGAAGAATCCCAAAGTATACTGTGAGGGACAGATCAATAGATTAAAAAGAACAATAAAGTGTTGAAGTTACTGTGATAGAAGTATGTATAGGGATAAAAATGGAAAGGAAAGGTCATTCTCCTTGGGGAAAACACACTATAAAAGACGTAAGCTCATTAAGTCTTAGATGATGTGCTGGCCAGACAGACAAGAAAAAGGAAGCAAATGTAAAAGAAACATGCATACATGTATTCTTCTACTTAAGCAAAATATTTCTAGATAGAATGCTACAAAAATAAAATGAGGATTTTTAATATCAAATGTCACACCAAAACAATATTCAAAGCTACAATAATTCTTCTAACATTCATCTAATATCATTTTGTTTTCTATGCTAGCTGAAAATCACTTTTAAGTTCTGGTTAATTTTTACAACTTTTTTTTCTATAAAGTCTACAAAAATGATTTTTAAGTTAGATTTTAAATTTCATTTTTAATTCTTAATTAAAAGACAAACTGCCTTCTAAATGCAGGCTTTATGCTTTCACTGGGGCTTCCCTGGTGGCTCAGAGGGTAAAGCGTCTGCCTGCAATGCAGGAGACCTGGGTTCAATCCCCGGACTGGGAAGATCCCCTGGAGAAGGAAATGGCAACCCACTCCAGTATTCTTCCCGAGAATCCCATGGACGGGGGAGCCTGGTGGGCTACAGTCCAAGGGGTCGCAAAGAGTCGGACACGACTGAGCGACTTAAACTGATAATATGCTGATATTATATTATTACGGTTTCACTACTTAAACTGATTATTCTAAGAGTCCCTCTACACAACAGTTTTAAAGTTAAACATGTTTGAATTCAACACAGAAATACCTTAATGCAATAAATACGGTCTATTTTCACTAAAGAGTTAGATTTTGCTGAGGCTAAATGTCTTTAATCCAAGGAGTGTATCATCTCTGCTGTAAACTACTACCAAGTTAATCTCTTTAAGAGACATGCACACCACATACACGCAAAGAAAACTGTGGGCTTTTTTACCTCGTGAAGTGTGAGGTGCTTCCCATCCTTTCTCTTCGAGTCAAATCTGCCGTATATTGCACTGTATTTTCGAATTTCCTCTTCTTTGTGTGGGTCGTCATCACTCATCTCAAAGATGTGACCAATCATCTTGGCCAGCTTCTTGTTGGTTTTCAGCAGCTCTTTCACTTCGTTCAAGTCACTTTTTGGCAGCGTGGGGGCCATGCGCTCCACACACTCGGCTACAGAGAGTGCGGCGGCGGCATCCAGCACCTCGCTGCTTTCTTTTGGGGAAGCCGGGGAGCCAAGGTCAGCTGGGGAGAGGCTGTGCTCGCTCTCGGTGCCGTGGTGGCCCTGCCAGAGCCGGGAGTCGCTGATAGCCTGCAGCGCTAAGCTCCCTGCCACGTCGGACTTCCCCGGCCCCAAGCTCTGCACACACGTTGTGGCAGCACACTTGGGGATTTTTAAATGAGGTTCTCGGGAACCGCTGTTCCTTTCATAGCTGTTGCAGGATATTCCCAGCCATGTTGGTGAGCCCTCCGGTAACTTATAGATGGGTATGCTACTGACAGGCAGCGATGTCAGTGGCTGATTGAAAAGGCCGGGGTTCGTAACCCAGTCTCTCAAAGCCTTCTGCAGTCTTCTCACATGCAGGGGCTTGCTGGCCATGCCCACGAGCGCCATGATCTCCAAGAACTCCTCTTCTCCAGCTTCACAGAGTTGCTGGACATCGTCACCACCTTGCTGGATAAAGGCATCAAAATAAGAAAGCAGGTTGGCCTTCTGTAATATTCGATACAGCTGCAACTCCCCCAGGGTCCTGGGTAAGGCTGCGGCCATCACTGTGGATGCGCTTAACCTGCAGAAAGAAGAGAGGAAACGCTCACCACACTTGCTAAAAAACTTCTTAAGCCTCTTTGTCTGACACTACAGGGTTTAAGACTGCAGTATGGGAAGAATAAAAAACAAGGCGCATTTGCACAGCAACCGACTGTTAAGGACGCATTCTCTATATGCCGTGTTTGTGTGTGTGTGTGTGTGTGCGCGTGTGTGTGTGTGTGCACGTGTGTGTGTGTGCATGCACTCAGTTGTGTCTGACTCTTGGCAACCCACGGATTGTAGCTGCCAGGCTCCTCTGTCCATGGGGTTTTCCAGGCAAGAATACTGGAGTGGTTTGCCATTTCCTACTCCAGATCTTTCTGACCCAGGGATCGAACCTGAGTCTCGTGTGTCTCCTGCACTGGATTCTTTACCACTGATACCATATGGGAAGCCTCTCTCTAGCTGTAAGTTATCTTACTCTCCTAACAATCATAATGATCAACAGTCAGTAATAGTTTCCATTTAAAAGGAAAAAAAACATAAAGGCTCAAAGATCAGTAATCCGCCTGAGATCTCACAGGTAGCTAAATAGGTCTAGGGACTTAAGCCAAACATGGCTCACAGGGGTCTGTATGCTGCATTTCTGAGTATTCACTTTGCTGCTTCCATGGTGTGCACACAGAGGAGAAGTGACGGGTAATAAACTTCTGAAGGAGGTAGGAAGTACACTCTGCTACCACGCATGCACTGAATACTTGTGTCGGACCGTATGATAAACAGGCACTTTATGTCTCATCCTCACAACAGCCCTGCGACACAGGTATAGTTAGTTCCTATTTTATAAAGAAAAAGTCGCAAGATTAGTCTGGCAGGCAGATGAGCAATTTCAGTATGAACTAGAAATAGGATACAAGGTGGTATATTTAGGAACGGAGGAAAAAGAGGCAGGAAAAATGCAGACAAATAAACGGCAAGACTTGGTGATCACTTAGGTGTAAGGGATGAAAGAGAGGAAACGGTTACCATTTTTGAGAAACACTTCCGGTGGTTCTAGCAAGAGACTAATAGGTGACTATGGGATTACCTATGCGAGAGTCTAGAACTGCAACAGGCATCAGGGATACCGAAAATCAGGGATGTTGGAATTCTCTTGGCACTTGAGAATGTGGTACAAAGCATACTGCTGAAGCAGAGCAGTCCTGTTTGCAAAATAACAGCATGGAACCTAAGTTTTGTCTCAGGGTTCAAGAGAGAGGACAAAGCCAGTGGGTGTGGAAGAGCCCAAGACAGAGCCAAGAAGTCACACTTCTCCAGCCCAAGGAAGGCAGGGAAGTCTCCCTTCAGAGAGACGGAACAAGACCCAGCAAAGCACTTCTTGACCTCTTGGCAGTTTTATTTAAGTCATTCACAGTTGCCTAGAGACCTCCCACATACGTAGAGGAGCCGGCCAAGTACTTCCTTTTAAGAGAAACAAACTTGTAATCAATGCACCTTTAGGATTAAAAGGCTCCTACAGCCCTCTATAGCAAAAATTACAGAAAGCCAAAAGAATGCATACATTGGAAGAAAATGCAAGTACACTCTCAACTCAAGAAAGTCAGGAGCAACTGTTAACTGGGAGATTCGGCAAGCTGGGGAACACTGGGAACAGCCCTGAAGGCCAGATCAACAAATCTGGGACTTCTGCTTTACATCACTGGTCAGACTGCTATACAAAATTCTAGTCTCAGTCATCCCATCCAAGGAGAATGCATTTCCCTACCACCTTAAGGACTGACTCCTGGGAAACCCCAACTCCTGGGACCCCTGTGCCATCCACAATCTGCTCTCATCAACTACTGACCTCCTCAAATTCTATGCCTCTTTGTAAGTCATGACCTGATGACTTCCCAAGGTATATATTTATAAAAAATTTCAATTTGGGCCCACTAAACTTCTGCTGACAGCCAGGAAATCACTTGGAGGAGCTTCTGAAAAATATAATTTCCTAGGGTTGCATCTCAGAAGACTCTTGTGATTTGGCAAACTTGGCAAACTACACTGGAAGATCCCTAGTTAGTGTACCCTCTGGGCACCGGACTTAAACAGCTTTTGAGACCACCTCTGGGTTCATGTCATCTTAGTTCTCTGGATAAAAACATTTCTGCACCTTCTGAATCACTCATAAGAGGATTTGTTTTGTCCTCCCACATCAAAGGGAGACTTCTGAGGGAGATAATTTATCGTCCAGGTGGACACTAACCCACAAAACAAGCTCTGGGGAGTTATAGACTCAAGTTCAAGTCTATACTGAACAACATTATACCAAATGGAAGGGTTTCTAGAAAGCGTATGAGATAGAGGGAAGGAACCCCATTTTCCCTTCATACACTTAATGCAGTAATTCCACAGGCTTTCACCTCCAGAGTATACACGCACAAAAATATTTATCAGTTCAGTTCAGTTGCTCAGTTGTGTCCGACTCGTTGCAACCCCATGAATTGCAGCACGCCAGGCCTCCCTGTCCATCACCAACTCCCAGAGTTCACCCAAACCCATATCCATCGAGTCAGTGATACCACCCAGCCATCTCATCCTCGGTCGTCCCCTTCTCCTTCTGCCTTCAATCCCTCCCAGCATCAGAGTCTTTTCCAACGAGTCATCTCTTCGCATGAGGTGGCCAAAGTATTGGAGCTTCAGCTTTAGCATCTGTCCTTCCAATGAACACCCAGGACTGATCTCCTTTAGGATGGACTGGTTGGATCTCCTTGCAATACAAGGGACTCTCAAGAGTCTTCTCCAACACCACAGTTCAAAAGCATCAGTTCTTCGGCACTCAGCTTTCTTCACAGTCCAACTCTCACATCCATACATGACTACTGGAAAAACCATAGCCTTGACTAGACAGACCTTTGTTGGCAAAGTAATGTCTTTGCTTTTGAATATGCTACCTAGGTTGGTCATAACTTTCCTTCCAAGGAGTAAGCGTCTTTTAATTTCATGGCTGTAATCACCATCTGCAGCGATTTTGGAGCCCCCCAAAATAAAGTCTGGCACTGCTTCCCCATCTATTTCTCATGAAGTGATGGGGCCAGATGCCATGATCGTAGTTTTATGAATGTTGAGCTTTAAGTCATACATACATATGTATGTATGCACATATACACGTGAAAGCTTTTTTATAAGAGGGCTGTAACCCTGCAAGATTCATGGTGTCATCAATGACCTCACCATCTATACTCCCCCAAATTATGGAGTAAACTAAAAATTACCTGAGAAAATCTAGAACAGAGTTCTTGAATCTTTTTAAGAGCAATAAAAAGAATATATCATGGACAAATATAAAAGAGAAATTTAAGAAAAAGGGAACTCAAAACACAAACTTAGGCTTTATTCTTCTGAGATAAGCAATGGTTTTAGAAAATATTTTCAATTTTTATCCTTTCTCATCTTTACCCAGAAAAAAAAAGGAACCCCTCTAGTTTCCTAAGAGAAAGCTCTTATGTTCCAGTAAGAAAGTAGTTACCATTATAACATCTCCACAAGGACTGACAAGACTCAAGTGTACATTTCCAAAGTCAAGACACCAGATGAAAGATAAATAAGTGAACTATTTAGAGTCCCAGGAGACTTGCTAAAGGCCCACACTTACTGCTGGGAAAGGAGTTTTCTCCCTAAGCTTTTTGCTTTAAGAGCACGTTTCAGTTTCTCATAAAGCCTGTTGTGATCATTTAAACACCCACCACTTCATACATTAACTTAATCTGATTTAAAAGAAAATTTTTATAAGATTTTCTGTTTTTACAAATTCTGTGTCTATTCACGCTTCAACATGAAGGTCAAATAAATCAAATGAAAGCTGCATCTCTCCAGTCGGAAGTGAATACGAAGGATTCTAATACAATGCAACATAACATAGGCAGCTAACAGCACAGCAAGTCTACTCAGCTGAAAACTCCAGTTACCTGGCCTTTGCAAGAGATGCTGGCACAATCATGCTGAGTCTGACCTTTCTATGAATTCCACAATTAAGATAAATCAGTTATCCATTTTTACTGCATTCAAAAGCTAAACCAAAGGCCTGCTGCCAATATATAGCAAACCTCCACTTGCACCAGCTTAAATGTTCTTCAGTCCAGTTAGTCCCAAAGGAAGAGGAATAAAACAGTGGATCCATTTAGGGCCATTTGTTGTTGTTTGCCATTCAGTGATCTATTTTAAATGGTAATAATTTGTTCCAGAACCTTTTAACGACAAACTCACTTTGGCTCCTTCTGGGGTAGGATCAGTCATCTGCCAAGATTTAAACTATGCTAAGTGAAGTAAGGAGCTGGTTTGGCTCCAAAAACTTAATTGGTCAACTCCTGCTTTGTCCTTGAACCATAACACAGAATTTAGTATAAATATGGGAAACAAAATTTCTCTTTCTCCAAGCTGGGATGTGGGGATTTAGGATAAGACAGAGGTCTTTAATGGTCACAAGGAAAAAGAAAAACCATTCCTTCAAACCTGCCTCAGTCTAGTCCAAGAAGCTTCAGCCTGCCTTCTGTCCCAACTCCTCCATCAAAGCTCCCAAGTAACTACTGAGTGATCACCAGCTTTTCTCTTTAACCTCTCTGCAGTTTGACATCACTCCTTGAAACGCTCTTCACCTGACTTTTTAGTATGTTATGCTGCCTTCCCTAACTGCAGGAATTCTCCAAATTTTTATATTAGATCCCATTTCTACTATCTTTCCATATTCTCCCCTGATGATCTCCGTCCACTCCTAGGCTTCAATATTACCTATAGCAGATGATCTCCAAACCAGTATCTGTAGCTTGGACCAGTGGTTCATGGAGTCACTGCCAACTGCTCTCAAATCCAAATGCACACCAAACACTGACTTACACATATACATCTACTTTGCAAAGTAAAAAAAAAAAAACAAAAACTTTGATTGAATAAAATCTCACTCTTTAATAGTGTAATCAAATTCAAGTTGTCATATAAGTATTCTCTATTGATAAAACACTAAAAGCAAAATTAATGAGTACTTGCTATTTATTTTTTTTAATTTAGAAAGTGATCTTCAAACCTGAAAAACTGTGAGAACCCAAATTGTTTTTCTGATAATTCAGCAGTTCACATGGAGGCTGTCAAATTTCTCAAATCTGGTAAGCTCAAAAGCAAGTATGTGCTATCATCTTCCTCCCTTCTTCCAGATTCCCAAATACTTTCTTCCCAACTCTCATTACTTTTAGCTGCACCACTATTCTTTCAGTTTTCTGGATTAATAAAAGGATTTGATTTTTTAAAAATTTTATTGTGATACAGTTAATGTATAATATTACACAAACGATTCAGGTGTACAATATAACGATTCACAATTTTTTTAAATGACTCACAATTTTTAAAGGTCATATTTCTTTTCTGGGCTTCCCTTGTGGCTCAGTTGATAAAGAATCTGCCTGCAATGCAGGAAGACCCCCTGGAGAAAGGATAGGCTACCCGCTCCAGTATTCATGGGCTTCCCTGGTGGCTCAGACAGTAAAGAATCTGCTGGCAGTGCGGGAGACATGGGTTTGATCCCTTCCAGGGTTGGGAAGATCCCTGGAGGAGGGCACAGCAACCCACTCCAGTATTCTTGCCTGGAGAATCCCATGGACAGAGGAGCTTGGCGGGCTACAGTCCATGGGGTGGCAAAGAGCTGGACACAACTAGACACAGCATAGCATTGCTTTTATAGTCATTATAAAATATTGGCTCTATTTCCTGTCTGTACAATATATCCTTGTGGCTTATTTATTTTATACATAGTAGTTTGCACCTCTTAATCCCTTACTCCTATCTTGCGTGTCCATTTTTCCCTTTTCCAGGTGGTACTCACTAGTTTGTTCTATACTTGTGAGTCTATTTCTTTTCTGTTATATTCACTAGTTCTATTTTAAAAATTCCACATGTAAGTGATATTATATAGTATCTGTCGTTCTCTGCCTGAATACCATCCAGTTCTATCCATGTTGTTGCAAATGGCAGAATTTCTTTTTTACGGCTGAAAAATATTCCAGTGTGTGTGTGTGTCTTCTTTACCCACTCATGTTTTTGTTTTCCTCTTCCTTCTTCAAATCTACATGTCCTTAGGCCACATCACCAACTTTTCTCTGCCTCAAAAGCACCTAGTTCTGACTTTCCCCTTGCTTCTCACCCCAACTTTGAAAACTGCCTCCTCACCTTCAAAATATGCCATACTGAAATGTCGACTTCATCATCCTCAAGTACAGATGTGGCTCTTTACTCACTTACGCAAATTTCCCCACTGGATGGAGGAAAAAAATCCACACAACTCATACAGGTATCCTAGACCTATCCATCTTCCTCTGTAGCCCTTAACCTTCCCCTGATGCTTGTGCCAAACACTGGACTTTGCTCCAGTGGTTCTTCACAGACAGAGAAGTAAGCACACACTTAGACACTATGCTAAATATTGAACATAAGGAGCCATCGAACAGAGAAGCACACTTACATGGCTCTGTAGAGCAGTTACCTCAGGCTTTAAGCTCCCTGATGGCAGGAGCAGCTCATGGTTTAGCAGTCAAGAACCCGCCTGCCAATCAATGCGGGAGAGGTGGGTCTGGTCCTTGGGTCAGGAAGATGCCCTGCAGGAGGGCATGACAACCCACTCCAGCATTCTTGCCTTGGACAGAGGAGCCTGGAGGGCTAGTCCACAGGGCTGCGTCTGACACGAATGAAGTAACTTAGCATGCAAGATGTAGGGACTAGAGTCTCATTCAGCTTTTATCCCTCTCTAATCTAAGTATTCAAAGAGGAATAACATCTCTGTTAAAAGCTTCTGTTGAATGAAACCCAACATTTGAGTCAGACTCTTGATTGCAGCCTCCTTTTATGTACCAGGGCTTCCCTAGTAGCTCATCTGGTAAAGAATCTGCCTGCAATGCAAGAGACCCTGGTTTGACTCCTGGGTCTGGAAGATCCGCTGGAGGACGGCTAGGCTACCCACTCCAGTATTCCTGGGCCTCCCTTGTGGCTCAGCTGGCAAAGAATCCACCCATAATGCGGGAGGCCTGGATTCGACCCTGGGTTGGGAATATATCCTGGAGAAGGGAAAGGCCTGGACAATTCCATGGACTGTACAGTCCATGGGGTTGCAAAGAGTCGGACTTTTACTTTGTATTCCAAAAGGGATCCCCTCTGTGTTAACTGGTGTCCAATCTAGTAAGAGCCCATCCTGCTACTTTACCTACCATTTTTCTCATTCCCTCATCCTCAGTACTTCCCCTTTCTTTAATTCCCATAAGATGGCCAGATGAGCTCCCTTTACCAGAATACATCATTATTAGCCTAGCCCCAACAGCAGCATTTTAAGAAGTAAGTTTCAATTATAAGAGATCTTAGGTCTTTTCCCTCTTGATTTCTATGAATTAAAATGTCACCTCCAGATAACAAATATCAATCTTATTAATGATCATTAGATTCAAATGGATTCACAAACACCCTCTTCATGATGCAGGAAATATACAAATGTATATACACACTTCTGTCAAGTCCATGGCATTCCAAAGAAGAGACTCTTCCAGTAGTGGGTAGAAACCAAGGGCAAAATTCTAGTAAAATGTGACTTATGCCGAGGACTATCAATTCCTGCCTCCCAACACAGCCTGAAAGTTTTACTGTGAAATTATCTAAGTTAACACCAATCTCTTCCAGACTTCTAAAAAAAAATGTGAAAATACTTGGGAAGAGTTAGCTCATGAGTCATTTACAGATTAAGGTGAGTTAGCTCCAAGAGATTGTTTTCCTCTAACGCCTAGATGAGACTGGGTACACACTAAGGGAATGAAAGGTGGAGACAGGAAATGGCAAGGAAGGAGACAGGAAATCTGAACCGGGTGCTACATTTAAAGCCTCTCAGGTATAGCCAGCTTTGGGAGAATGTAGCCTGAAGGTACGGTTTCTCTGGTGGCTCAGATGGTAAAGAATCTGCCTGCAATGCAGGAGACGCAGGTTTGACTCCTGGAAGATCCCCTGGAGAAGCGAATGGCTACCCACTCCAGTATTCTTGCCTGAAGAATTCCATGGACAGAGGAGCCTGGCGGGCGATAGTCCGCAGGGTCGCAAAGACTCGGACATGACTGAGTGATGAAGCACACACAGCCTGAAGGTACAGGAGTCTGGGGAGAGGGGGCAATGGGTACTTTACAGGTTGAGATTGAAAAGACAAGCCAGAATCTGGATGACCCTTCAGCCTAGGTGAATTATTCAAATTTTGTTTCCCTAATCCCAGAACTCAACCTAAAATAACTAAGTGTGGCTTAGTTACATCATGGGTTATTTAAGATTGCAGGGTGGTCCAGGTACTAACTCCTATGTATGTGTTTCAAGTATCAAAGGATTTAACCAGGCATATTTATTATTAAACATTCAGGAATATATCTTAAAGCAAGATATTTTTGAGAAACCAACATAATACTGTAAAGCAATTATCCTCCAGTTAAAAATAAATATTTTTTTAAAAAGCCAAAATAAAAAAGATATTTTGGGATCTTTTTACTGTAATATCTATGAATTAAACATATATCTTCTAATACATTAACAATAATTTAGCAAACTTAAAATGTTCTCACCTGATTTTTTTTCTGAATTCTGAATGAAGCTGGAAAATATTTCATATAAATCTCTTAAAATTTTAATTATTCAAGGTGTAAGCTTAAATTTATCAGTATTAGGAAAATCAGATTTATTTTTTGCAATTAATGAGTATGCCTTAACTGTGATAACAACAGGTAAACACTAGTACTTCATATACTATGACTGGAAATTCTTCCATCAACTAACAGTCAAGTTATTCACCAAACATTAAGTGCCATCTGAGCTTGCGGTGTGCACACAGTACATATAAAATTTAATTTCAGAAATTCCTCTTTAAAAATTATTAAATTAACATACACTACAACTTAATACTCTCTAAATACAATGTATTGATAAATGACAAACTATTTGAAAGCTTAATGGTATATTTTAGCTGTGAGAATTCTGACAAGGATTACTATTTTTCCCCCAACATCAACTTCTCTAACATCAACTTCCCATTTGTTTCATTGTTAAGTTTAAGAGCGTATATTCTACTATTGTACTAGTTATTGAAAATGTCAGATCAAAAGGCAAATTTGCATTTAATATAATAACTGTACTATTCTTCATTCTACTAAAAGGAATGAACGAAACAGTTAAAACTAAATCCAAAGCAAAGGGGCTAGGAACTTATGTTAAGCTTAAGTGGGCATCATTTATTCCTTATTTTTTAAATAAATTTTATGAAATATGCATACAAATACGATTATACTAAGGAAGATCTTAACCTGTTCAAAAAGTATTATAAAATGGTCATTTCCGTGGAAGTAACATAAAATGTATCATACTTCTGTGGTATCCAGAATACGGCTTCACATTTAAGGGTAAATTTTACAAAGCTTTTATTCCCAATAATGTACATGCATAGCATCAACAAAAACAAACTTATAAGGGACCAGACGAAGCCCAAGTATTAGGACAGAGTCTAGGTTATCAGACCAAAAAACCTGACATACTTCTGTTGCCATGCAACCATTTTTTACTTTAAATATTTAAAGTTCATGCAATAAATTCTTCAAAGATCTCTGCCACTTTGTCATATAATTTCTTTCAAAACAGCCATGGTACAAATCCCCAAAATCTTTAATAAGCCAATATGCTCTTAAAACGTGATTAAAATACCTAATGCTTTAACTGATTCTCCAAATAACAAGGAGAATGGAAATATATTAATTTTCTACAGGGAAATGGATGTTACTAGTCAACAAAAAAGGAAAAATTTTCATTAATTTAACCGAGATTATTTAATTTTGTTAATTCTCAAATAAGGAAAGATAAATTCACTGGATATAGCAAGTTACTTTCGTGATTAAAATACCTAATGCTTTAACTGATTCTCCAAATAACAAGGAGAATGGAAATATATTAATTTTCTACAGGGAAATGGATGTTACTAGTCAACAAAAAAGGAAAAATTTTCATTAATTTAACCGAGATTATTTAATTTTGTTAATTCTCAAATAAGGAAAGATAAATTCACTGGATATATCAAGTTACTTATGAGCTATATAAGCTCACTAAATTTCCTTGTATCGGCTACAGTATTCCTAAGGATTTCTGTCATGTTCGCTACATCCATAATTAGCAGGAAGAATGAAATCAAAACCTACAATGCCTCGAATGTTTTATTATTATCACTGATTTACTCACACATAATAGGAAATCACCAGAGGCAAGGAAAACAAAATTTTCCTAATACCAGGCTGACACAGTAACTTTTGTGCAAGCTGCTAAAAATAATAAAATTAAAACGAGAAACCTTCCACTGGTTCTTTGGTATTTTCTTTCATGATCTGATTTCCCAATAACTTTAATACCCAAACAGAAATAAAGTAGGCTGACCTTGCAGATATATATAAACTCTCAAGAGAATCCTGCTGCTCAGTTACTCAGTCGTGTCCAACTCTTTGTGACCCCATGGACTGTAGCCACCAGGCTCCTCTGTCCGTGAGATTCTCGAGGCAAGAATACTGGAGTGGGTTGCCATTTCCTTCTCCAAAGAGAATCCTAACATGCACAATAATACCTACAAGGAGAATATAATTCTTAAAACTTAACGGAATGACAGTATTAAATGTTTTAAGTCCTGGAAAATGGAGGAAAAGGATACCCCTGAATCCAAGAGACACTTTTACTGGCCCTCAGGCTGGACTAGAAGCAGCTTTTTAAGGTCTTCTGGAAAACATCAACTCCCATCCAAAATAGAGAAAGCAAATCCTATGCATCTTTTCTCCCACTATTCCTTCTTAAAACCCACACATAAATTCCGACATGTCCATAATCTGGTATGGTTTACAGGGAAATTTTTCAAAAAAGTGAAAATCAAAGAAGGTATTTCATTGTGTGCACACTTCTCCAACAAAACAGTCTAGCATTTCCTACGTGACTAATCTTTTTAAAATTCTGTTTCACTGTTCCTATGCAATCTAATATTATCTATTAAAACTGCCAAAATATTTTTAAACAAGATCTGAGTATTTCCCTCTCAGCTCTGATCTTTGCACTCCTTAAGTTTGCAGACATGTCACTGGCAAACCAACTGGTAGTGACAGATTACTCCAAACCAACTCTTTCTGAAGGAAATTTTAAACTGACAGCTACCCCCAAATTTTCCCTGCCTCCTGAATCTCTCTGAGTGAGAAATTAAGTATATGCAAGTCAAGGATTTCTCCTGATCACCTGCTGCAAAACTTGGTCTGCAGAACCTATAAATGCATATTCCAATTCAATTATCCTTTCGCCCAAGATCTTACAAAATTCAGGCTCACTCGAAGTGTCCTTTCACATCTTGAGCCTTGTGAACCGCGAAGTTGCAGTCCCAAAGCATTTGACTGCACTCGCAACGTTTCTCCATAAATAAGGTCACAGACTTCTGCATCCAAGGCTTGTATGTCCCATATGTGTTGGCAAATTCCATACTCGGCCTTAGCGAGCACAAATGAGTCTCTCGCTTCCATCTCACCTCGGTGCCAAGTTTCTGTAAGCCACTTTCAAGCAAAACTCTCCTTCCGCCTTTAAAAAGAAAACGACTACATTCCGAAAGAGAGGATACTCAGGACGAAAATTAAGCCTCTAAAGTAAACAAAGCAAGAAAAAGACTCTGCCTCTGCGGAAAGAGGCTGCAAAACTCCGGGGCCGGCGCGCGCGCCCACCGCGCACAACCCACGAGCGCTCCGCGCCGCGCGCGACGGCCAAAGCCGGGTCGGAAAAGTGGACGCCGCACCCCCGGCTTCCTGGGAGCGGAACGCACAGGTCGGCCCCGCGGCCCGGCTCGCCCTCTTCTTGCTGCCCCTGCGCACCGATTCTCCCCGGGAATCGTCCACAAGAGCCCGAGGCCGCCCTCTCCTTCCGGCGGCGGCCGCGCCGGGCCCGCGGCCCTGGACGCCCGCCCGCCAAGTGCCGGCGCAGCCCGGAGCCTCCGCCGCCCCAAGTTGGCCCGAGCACTGAGGCATCTGGCGCTGGGCGGACAGCTAGTCGGTACGTACTCGGGCGGCTGCGGCAGCGGTCTTGGCGCGCTCTCCCCAGAGGACGCCTCAGCCCCAACTCCGAAGCGACGGCCCCCGGCT
The DNA here is from genome assembly GCA_006410675.1 of Oreotragus oreotragus. Classification (NCBI taxonomy): domain Eukaryota; kingdom Metazoa; phylum Chordata; class Mammalia; order Artiodactyla; family Bovidae; genus Oreotragus; species Oreotragus oreotragus. Next base: position 344,011 of record SJYX01017030.1, read on the forward strand.
CGGTCTCCCCGGTCGGCTGCGGCGGCCGGGACGCCCCCGC
>SJYX01017032.1:0-16507 GCA_006410675.1 Oreotragus oreotragus
TCATTCATGCAGTTATGGGAATCAGCACTGAGCAACACAGATGAGGCCCCTGCCCACACTGAGTTTACCTCTCAACAGAGAATACCCTAAGAATACAAAATTAAATACACTACAACTTCAGGTCATGATAAGTGATGTGAAGGAGACTAAAGCAGGATAAAGGGATGGACAGTGAACAAGGTACTCAGAGAAAGTATCTGTGAGGAGGGGATATTTTGCGTAGAGGCCTGAAAGAAGTGATGGAGTAAGTCATGCCAAGTTGTGAAGATAGAATATTTCACTTTGGCCCCTTTGTCTGGATGGTTGTCCCCCTTGCCAGCACCCTCTCCTAACCCTCCCAGCATCGGATGACTCATTCTAGTCTCAGCTTACATGCCCTCTCTTCCAAAGGGACTTAGCTGACCCCCAAACTAAGCTAAACGCTGTCCTTCTATGGGCTCCCAAACATCTAGAGTACATGTATCCCTCAACAACTTGTTTTATAATTTTTTCTGGTTAATTTTGTGTCTTTCTACCTAGATTGTGCCTTCACAGAGGACAGGACCATGTCCTATTCATTTCTGTGTCCCCAGAGGTCAGTAAAGAATCTGGTGAACAACAAGTGTGATAAGTTTGTTGTATAGATGGTTGGGTGGATGGATGGATGGACTGTTAGATGAATGGATAGAAGAATGAATGGGATTATGTTATTTATTCCTCCCTACAACCTTGGGGGATAGTTATTATTGTACTTATGATACAGATGAGGAAATCTTGGTCTCACTGAGGAGGGATCTGGGCTATTCACACTATTCATACTGACCATGTTCTAGGGCACAATTCAACCGGCCTAAATTGTTGAAGGACTTAGATAAGCAAAGTCACCCATTGAACCCAAGTCCCTTGAAGGGCACAGCCTTTTACAAATTACACTCTGGAATTTACATTTCCATTTGTTCTTCCCAATAGCCTGAAAATATATAAACAGGAAAACTATCTTTATTTGACAGACAGGAAAACTGATTCAGGGAGGGGAACTGAATTTGCCCAGGCTCTCACAGCTAGCAAGCAGAGCAAGGACTCCTGACTCCCTGTTTTCCCATTCGTTGGTGCTGCTGCCCCAACTCACTGACCCTCGGAACCATATCTTAGATGCTTAGAGCTAAGAGGACTTGAACTTCATATAGGCCAGCCTCTTACAGATGAGGAAGGAGAGGCTCAGAGCTGGCAACCCCATGCTCACCATCCTTCCTTCAGACTTACCCCATTTCACTTGCTCTAAGAGAGTACCAGAGGGATGCTACTCTGTTCAAAGACAACAGGAAACACCTGCCCTTTGTAACAAAATGAACAAAAAGCAAAACAAAGAAAGAGAAAAGGAAACTGTCATCTAGACAGAACCCTAAAACTCACTTTTCCCTGAGAACGGCAAGCTCTTNCACTTGCTCTAAGAGAGTACCAGAGGGATGCTACTCTGTTCAAAGACAACAGGAAACACCTGCCCTTTGTAACAAAATGAACAAAAAGCAAAACAAAGAAAGAGAAAAGGAAACTGTCATCTAGACAGAACCCTAAAACTCACTTTTCCCTGAGAACGGCAAGCTCTTCTTCAGCCCCCCTTTCCCTTTAAGACCATAAACTTTTCTAAGGAGGACAGAGTGATGATAAATCCACCAACCACAGCAGCCCCTCCATTAGCCCTTTAATGATAAACATGTGAAGGATTGATGCTTTTGAACTGTGGTGCTGGAGAAGACTCTTGAGAGTCCCTTGGACTGCAAGGAGATCCAACCAGCCCATCCTAAAGATCAAGCCTGGGTGTTCATCGATGGACTGATGTTGAAGCTGAAACTCCAATATTTTGGCCACCGGATTGGAGAAGACCCTGATTCTGGAAAAGATTGAGGGCAGGAGGAGAAGGGGGTGACAAAGGATGAGATGGTTGGATGGCATCACCGACTTAATGGACATGAGTTTGGGTGAACTCTGGGAGTTGGTGATGGACAGGAAGGCCTGGCATGATGTGGTTCATGGGGTCACAAAGAGTTGGACACGACAGAGCAACTGAACTGAACTGAACTGTCAAGGCAGAGGGGCATGGTGGCAGGGATGGGCAGGGTTCAAGGAGTTTCTCCCTCTCTGGTATAGATGGGGACGGCTGCATTTCTCCAGTAACCCAGCTTTCCTCACGGGAAATGGAGGGGAGCAGGAGCCCCACCACAGCCAGCAGTCTGTGACTTCACTCCCACCATCCACATGGCCCAGCAGCCCTCTGCTCTGTCCTGGATCTCTGTGCCCAGTTAAAGGTTATGGATTCAACCCAGAGGGGTCCAGGTCAGATCCAGGAGCTGCAGTCTGCCCCTATTCCATGCTGCTGCTGCTGCTGCTGCTGCTGCTAAGTCACTTCAGTCGTGTCCGACTCTGTGTGACCCCATAGGCAGGTTAGGTGGTCTGGTATTCCCATCTCTTTCAGAATTTTCCACAGTTTATTGTGATCCACATAGTCAAAGGCTTTGGCATAGTCAATAAAGCAGAAATAGATGTTTCTCTGGAACTCTCTTGCCTTTTCCATGATCCAGCAGATGTTGGCAATTTGATCTCTGATGTAATTAATTAAGAGGAAGTCACACTGGAATAGGGCGAATTGTGTCCTTATAAAGAGGGACAATTTGCACACATACACACAGGGGTAATACCACATGAAGATGAAGGCAGAAACCAAGGGGATATGTCTACAAGATGAGAAACACCAAAGACTGCCAGCAAACCAGCAGGAGCTAGGAGAAAGACATGAAGCAGATTCTTTCTTATAGCCCTCAGAAGGAACCAAGTCTGCAGACCCCTTGATCTCAGATCTCTAGCCTCCAGAAATGTGAGAAAATACATTTTTGTTGCATTAGTCATCCAGCCTATAACACCTTGTTACAGAAACCCTGACAAACTAATACAGCATCATTCATGCAGTTATGGGAATCAGCACTGAGCAACACAGATGAGGCCCCTGCCCACACTGAGTTTACCTCTCAACAGAGAATACCCTAAGAATACAAAATTAAATACACTACAACTTCAGGTCATGATAAGTGATGTGAAGGAGACTAAAGCAGGATAAAGGGATGGACAGTGAACAAGGTACTCAGAGAAAGTATCTGTGAGGAGGGGATATTTTGCGTAGAGGCCTGAAAGAAGTGATGGAGTAAGTCATGCCAAGTTGTGAAGATAGAATATTTCACTTTGGCCCCTTTGTCTGGATGGTTGTCCCCCTTGCCAGCACCCTCTCCTAACCCTCCCAGCATCGGATGACTCATTCTAGTCTCAGCTTACATGCCCTCTCTTCCAAAGGGACTTAGCTGACCCCCAAACTAAGCTAAACGCTGTCCTTCTATGGGCTCCCAAACATCTAGAGTACATGTATCCCTCAACAACTTGTTTTATAATTTTTTCTGGTTAATTTTGTGTCTTTCTACCTAGATTGTGCCTTCACAGAGGACAGGACCATGTCCTATTCATTTCTGTGTCCCCAGAGGTCAGTAAAGAATCTGGTGAACAACAAGTGTGATAAGTTTGTTGTATAGATGGTTGGGTGGATGGATGGATGGACTGTTAGATGAATGGATAGAAGAATGAATGGGATTATGTTATTTATTCCTCCCTACAACCTTGGGGGATAGTTATTATTGTACTTATGATACAGATGAGGAAATCTTGGTCTCACTGAGGAGGGATCTGGGCTATTCACACTATTCATACTGACCATGTTCTAGGGCACAATTCAACCGGCCTAAATTGTTGAAGGACTTAGATAAGCAAAGTCACCCATTGAACCCAAGTCCCTTGAAGGGCACAGCCTTTTACAAATTACACTCTGGAATTTACATTTCCATTTGTTCTTCCCAATAGCCTGAAAATATATAAACAGGAAAACTATCTTTATTTGACAGACAGGAAAACTGATTCAGGGAGGGGAACTGAATTTGCCCAGGCTCTCACAGCTAGCAAGCAGAGCAAGGACTCCTGACTCCCTGTTTTCCCATTCGTTGGTGCTGCTGCCCCAACTCACTGACCCTCGGAACCATATCTTAGATGCTTAGAGCTAAGAGGACTTGGACTTCATATAGGCCAGCCTCTTACAGATGAGGAAGGAGAGGCTCAGAGCTGGCAACCCCATGTTCACCATCCTTCCTTCAGACTTACCCCATTTCACTTGCTCTAAGAGAGTACCAGAGGGATGCTACTCTGTTCAAAGACAACAGGAAACACCTGCCCTTTGTAACAAAATGAACAAAAAGCAAAACAAAGAAAGAGAAAAGGAAACTGTCATCTAGACAGAACCCTAAAACTCATTTTTCCCTGAGAATGGCAAACTCTTCTTCAGCGCCCCTTTCCCTTTAAGACCATAAACTTTTCTAAGGAGGACAGAGTGATGATAAATCTGCCAACCACAGCAGCCCCTCCATTAGTCCTTTAATGATAAACATGTGAAGGATTGATGCTTTTGAACTGTGGTGCTGGAGAAGACTCTTGAGAGTCCCTTGGAGTGCAAGGAGATCCAACCAGCCCATCCTAAAGATCAGGCCTGGGTGTTCATTGGATGGACTGATGTTGAAGCTGAAACTCCAATATTTTGGCCACCTGATTGGAAAAGACCCTGATTCTGGGAAAGACTGAGGGCAGGAGGAGAAGGGGACGACAAAGGATAAGATGGTTGGATGGCATCACCGACTCAATGGACATGGTTTGGGTGAACTCCGGGAGTTGGCGATGGACAGGAAGGCCTGGCATGATGCGGTTCATGGGGTCACAAAGAGTTGGACACGACAGAGTGACTGAACTGAACTGAACTGTGGAGGCAGAGGGGCATGGTGGCAGGGATGGGCAGGGTTCAAGGAGTTTCTCCCTCTCTGGTATGGATGGGGACGGCTGCATTTCTCCAGTAACCCAGCTTTCCTCGTGGGAAATGGAGGGGAGCAGGAGCCCCACCACAGCCAGCAGTCTGCAGGGCAGCAAAGGTGACTGTGATTTCACTCCCACCATCCACATGGCCCAGCAGCCCTCTGCTCTGTCCTAGATCTCTGTGCCCAGTTAAAGGTTATGGATTCAACCCAGAGGGGTCAAGGTCAGATCCAGGAGCTGCAGTCTGCCCCCATTCCATGAACAGGGAGAAAATCAAGCATGCCTGACATTTTGGGATATAATATCTCAAATCTGGTCTAAAGTTGAAGGTTTTTATGCTGGAAGCCTGCTTCCACTCCAGTGTTCCAAAAACAAGAGCAATATTCACCTCTCATTCAAGGAAAAAACCTCAGTCGCTTCCTTCTACCCTGGGATCATACTCACAGTCAAACGATGAGCAAGGCAGCTCACCCTACTTGAGCGCTGTCTCCCCAGCAGCACTGTCTCTCCATTCCTAGAGCACCTACCTCGGGTCTGACTGGGAGAAAATCAAGCATGCCTGACATTTTGGGATATAATATCTCAAATCTGGTCTAAAGTTGAAGGTTTTTATGCTGGAAGCCTGCTTCCACTCCAGTGTTCCAAAAACAAGAGCAATATTCACCTCTCATTCAAGGAAAAAACCTCAGTCGCTTCCTTCTACCCTGGGATCATACTCACAGTCAAACGATGAGCAAGGCAGCTCACCCTACTTGAGAGCTGTCTCCCCAGCAGCACTGTCTCTCCATTCCTAGAGCACCTACCTCGGGTCTGACCTCATCACCTCCTGCATGACCTTCTTATTGTAGCAGACCCTCCCTCCCCTGACAACCTACCCCACCTGTTGACATGCTCTTCCTGCACAATTAACCTGATCAGGTTAGTTCCCAGCTCCAAACGCCAGGTTCCTGTTTCCCTTGTTGTTGTTCAGTCACTAAGTCATGTCTGACTCTTTGTGACCCCATGTACTGCACCACACCAGGCTTCCTTGTTCTTCATTATCTCCTGGAGTTTGCTCATGTCTGTTGAGTCAATGATGCCATCCAAACATCTCATCCTCTGTTTCCCCCTTCTCCTCCTGCCCTCAAGCTTTCCCAGCATCAAGAGCTTTTCCAACAAGTCAGCTCTTCACATCAGATGGACCAAGTATTTGGAGCTTCAGCATCAGTCCTTCCAATGAATATTCAAGGTTGATTTCCTTTAGGATTGACTGGTGTGATCTCTTCTCATCCTCTGTTTCCCCCTTCTCCTCCTGCCCTCAAGCTTTCCCAGCATCAAGAGCTTTTCCAACAAGTCAGCTCTTCACATCAGATGGACCAAGTATTTGGAGCTTCAGCATCAGTCCTTCCAATGAATATTCAAGGTTGATTTCCTTTAGGATTGACTGGTGTGATCTCCTTGCTGTTCAAGGGACTCTCAATAGTTTCCCTTGAGATACGTCCAAATTCTTCATCAGGCTCTATATAACCCAACCTCAGCTCCTTATCTCTTCCCCTCCCCCCGCCGGCTCCCATTCTTCTCCCCAGCAGCTCTCAGCTGCTTGCAGTTACAGCCACATTATGCCATGTATCATCTCCATTCACTTCCTCTTGTGACCCTTATTCCTGGAGCAACTCCCTCCCCTCACCATCTCCCACCTCTTATTGCACTGCCCAAATGCTACTCAGTCTTTGAGACCAGCACAGGCATCATCTCCTGAAGAGGCTTTGCCAGGTCTCCTTCATACCAGCCCAGCACCCAGCTGGGACAGGGGCCTTCACCTTGCACCCACAGCCCTGTCTTGCTACACACACAGTGACAGCCACCTAACCATGTCCCTTTCTTCTGACTCCTCCTCAAGGGTCAGGGCTCTGTTTTACTCATTTCCACATCCCCAGATGCTGGTCAAATCTCTGAAAAAACATAAGAACTCCATAAATGTCTAATGGGTGAATGAATGTATGGTTGGTGGAACTGATTTGAAGAGTCAGACACAACTGAGTGACTGAACAACAAAAAATGAGGGAAAGTAAGGAGTCTAGGAGAATTCCAGGTACTGGCACTTTTCATAAGACTGGAAACACACAACCAATGAAGGTTTAGGGAGCAGATGGCTGCCCCATTGGGTAGAGATGTCCCATAGGCAGTTAGATCTATGTACATATACGGAGTTCAGAAAAGACTATATCTGGACAAGGGATATCATTTGGGGAATCACTGTAGTAGGACAATTGTTCAGAGAAGGATCTAGAGTAAGAAAAACAGGGGTGGGAACCCTGAGGAACACTGTCATTAAAGCAGGAGCAGAGGGAGATAGTTCCATGTGAATAACAAAGGCTGCTGCTGCTGCTAAGTCGCTTCAGTTGTGTCCAACTCTGTGCGACCCATAGACGGCAGCCCATCAGGCTCCCCCGTCCCTGGGATTCTCCAGGCAAGAACACTGGAGTGGGTTGCCATTTTCTTCTCCAATCCATGAAAGCGAAAAGTGAAAGTGAAGTCGCTCAGTCATGTCCAACTCTTAGCGGCCCCATGGACTGCAGCCTTCCAGGCTCCTCCATCAGTGGAATTTAACAGGCAAGAGCACTGAAGTGGGTTGCCAGTGCCTTCTCCGAAATAACAGAGGGGACGTGGCCAAAGAGGTAGGAGCTGCTCCATCAGAATGTGATGCCACCCAAATCAAGGGATGAGAGCACTCCAAGGGGACCAGTGTTTCCAAATGCAGTAGTCACTTCTTTTATTTATTTGTTTACTTGGCTGTGCTGGGTCTTAGCTGTGGTCTGGGAACTCTTAGTTGCAGCATGTAGGATCAATTCCCCAACCTGGGATCGAACCTGGGCTCCCTGCATTTGGGGTGCAGAGTGTTAACCACTGGACCACCAAGGAAATCCTCCAGCAGTCACTTCTTAAACAATGAGCAAGGCCTTTATAATCCTTGCCTAGATTTTGTACCTCATCCCCTCACACTGTAGATTTCAGCCCTTCTGCATGTCTTAGGGTTCTCTCAATCTTCTGTGAAATTCTACCTTCCCATTCATTTGTTCATTCATTTCCTCTCCTGTAAGGTCCACACATTCCTGTGTGGTTCCACAAAACCCACCAGAAATTGTCATCATCAATCAAATGCCATCTTGAGCTTTTTCTCCTATAAAGCGTGCCTAACCTGTTAACCACTCCTTCCTCTAGCCCTCCACTTTTCTATCAACTTGGCTCTTACACATCACCTGCAAGACTATATTTCTATTTCCATGCCTCTCTTCCCCATAAGATTGCCTTGTCTAGGGGCACAGGCTGTCTATTTCTCTACAATGTCAAGAGCAGACACGTGATGTGGCATGGTCAGCAGTTTATATGTTTTATTGAATGGGAAAGAGTGAACAAAAGACTTTGCACATCAACATCACTCAGAGAACAAATTAATGGCAGTGTAAAAATCAAAATAGAGTTAATTGAGAATTTTCTTTTGCTGGGTTTTGATTAACTGAGGTTTCTTTGGGTTAATGCCTGGATTGATACTATACAGCATTCAGGTTTGCCCTGGCCTATATGAGCTCCTGAATGTAGTTGCAAATGAACTAATCTGGGTGGGAGGGATCACCTTTGTACGGTTATATAGAAACATCCGTTTGTGTTGAGACTGCCAAACTGGCTTTCCCCTAGCCCCACTGCACCAAGGGTGTCTCATAAATGTTAAATAATCATAATGACCATGCTCAAGGGGGTGTCAGTGGTTATAAAAGCTGGCTTTTATGGATGCTTGTCTGCATCTCCTGGTGGGTGGCTACAACTTACACAGGCCTGATGGCCAGAGGGCTCCATACAGGCTGCATCTGAGAGACCTCTACGCTTGGGTGGCTTGGATCCAATCACAAGCTGGGACGCCCAACCATTGATTGATTGAGGAAGGCCACCCACACTGAGCCTTCTGGAATCCATTGGTGAGTCACGGGCCAAAGGCTTATGTCTTCAATATGGGCCATCAGGCCTGATACCAAAGCATTTCCTGCTTACAGCTTAGGGGAGCTGTCATTAATGAGGGTGATGACCTGTGGGTCCAAGAAATAGCCAGATGAGAAGAAAACCACAGTCTCATTTACACCTCATGGGACATGGTTTCCTCAGCTTCTCTGTTTGATTCTATATTCTCCAGCAAACCTCATTTTACACTCATCCTGTCATTTATCCTTTGTATTCATTCATTTCATGGACATTAATTGAGCACGTGGGCTAGACGTTAGAAGTACAGAGATGAGTAAGGCACAAGTCCTACCCTTTTGAGTTAATTGTAGACAAACAAGAAACCATTCCCATGTGATGTGTTACATATATGTGGCCACTGCATGCATGAGCGCTCAGTCACTTAGTTTTGTCCAACTCTTTGCAACGCTATGGACTGCAGCCTACCAGGATCCTCTGTCCATGGAATTTTCAAGCAAGAATACTGGAGTGGATTGCCTTTTCATTCTCCAAGGGATCTTCCTGATCCAGGAATCAAACCCATGTCTCTTGCATCTCCAGCACTGGCAGGCAGATTCTTTGCCAGTGAACCACCTGGAAATCCCATATATGGCCATAGGGGTATGTACAAAGTGAAGAAAGGGGACACAGAGGTCATATTTGTACTGAGTTTTAAAGCATGAATAGGATTCCAACTGGCAAGGAAAAGGGAAGAGAGGTGCTGGGTATCCAGTGGGGTGAGGAGGCATTGTAAACAACTGCTGCTGCTGCTGCTGCTGCTAAGTCACTTCACAACTAGATACATAGAATGAGAGGAGTGCAAAGTAGGGGTCAAGAGCAGGATCTCTGCCTCCATAATTTCAGGGGTACCACTCACAGAAGAGTCTACAAAGTCACGCAGTGCATAACCTGGTGGTTATATCCCTCTCATGGCCCTTTTTGGGAGACTTGGGTTCAGTTCCTGTCTCTGCTATTCACCAGCTGTATGACCTCGGGTGATGCTCTTGCTGTTCCTCATTCCTTTCAAGTGTTGAATAAAGAAACTGAACTAGATGATATCCAAATAATCTCTTCTCCCCAGAGTCCTCTATGAGTCCAGCCTGAGATGAAATGACAAAGGAGTTAAAGCTTGTTGTTTTGGGACTGAATTAGGTATTGTCCTCAGAAATAAAACCCTAATCTTCCTCTAAACTCTTGATTTATGTACATTTTTTTAACATAATGTTGGTTAAACCATGATATATAGAATGTGAGCACTAAAACAGAATTTAAAGATCATTTAACCCAAGTGGTTCATCTTTTAGCAGATGAGACTGAGACCTAGAGACAGTAAATGATCCACCCAAAGGCATACAGTAAGTTGGGTCAAGATCAGAACTCTCTCAGACTCTTTGTCCCAAGCCAAGCAGTTACCAAGTTTGACACTGACTAATTCTATGACATCCTTGGCTTGTTTCATGTTAATTAAAAAAAAAAAAAAAAAGGAACCATCATCCTACGGAGAAGCATAATGCTGCTAATGAAGGCTGCCTGCAGATCCACTCACATGCCTCCTGGACACCCTATTCCCACTCTGCTGGCTTCCAAACAGCAGAGCATCCAGCTGACCAAATCTGCAAATCTAGGACCATAGCACACCTCCACCTGATATTTCTGTGAAATATAAAAACTCCAAACCCTTTTCCTCATAATTAAATTAAAGCTAGGTATAAACACAAGTCACTTTCGATGTGGCCAAAATATTCCAAGCACCAGACATCGAAGTGAGAAACTCAAGTGTGATTCTTGCTCCTCCTCCTCCTCCTCTCTCCCATTCCCTCCTCCCAGTTCCAAAACTTGTCCTTGTCTCCAACTCCACTGACCTACTTCAGAGCTATACCCTTTCTTACCAGAGTTATTACAGCCACCTGACTACTGTCCCGGCCTCCCACCCATCTCCCTCCTCCTGCCACCATGATGGTTTTGACTCTGCCCTGCTCAAGGGCAAACCAGGGGCACTCCCACATCTATCAGTAAAACCCAGTCTTGAGCCTGGCATCTTACATGTTGTCGATCTTCCCCCACCCACCTGCCATTGTTTATCTCTGCCTCTGTACTCCATAAGTATGCATAATTATTACTTATGGTTCTACAAGCATGTTGGGGCTTCCCAGGTGGCTCAGTGGTAAAGACTCCACCTACCAATACAGGAGACACAGGAGAGGCCAGTTCAGTCCCTGGGTTGGGAGGATCCCCTGGAGGAGGAAATGGCACCCCACTCCAATACTCTTGCCTGGGAAATCCCATGGACAGAGGAGCCTGATGGGCTACAGATCATGGGATCGCAGAGTCAGACACGACTTAGTGACTGAATACACATGCACATGTGCATGCCTTGGGGACAGGTATGCTGTGCTATCTCAGGTCTCCACACCTTTACTCAGCTGTTTTCTTTGCCTGGAATGCTTTCCCATCCTCAAATCCATCTCCCTTGTACATCCATCCTATACAGGTCTGCTCGGGGATACCACAGCAAAATTCCACAGACGGGGTGGTGTAAACAACAAAAATGTATTTCCTCAGAGTTCTGGATGCTAGAATCCATGACCAAGATGTCAGCAAACTCAGCTTCTGGTTAGAGGTCTCTTTCTGGCTTATAGACAGCTGCCTTCTCTCTGTGTGATCACACGGGCTTTGCTCTGTGTGTGCACACCGAGAGACAGCTCTCTGCTGTTTCTTCTTCTCCTTATAAAAATCCCACCCTTACGACCTCCTTTAATTGCCTCCCTAAAAGCCCTATCTCTAAATACAATCACACATTGAGGGTTAGAGTCTCAACATATGAATTTGAAGGGCACAATTTAGTCCATAACACCTCCATTATAGCACTCATCTCTATGTATTACAATGTTTTATTTTCATGTGTTTCTCCTCTATTGGCTTCTGAGTTCTTGAGGAAAACTAGAAGTCTGTGAATCCTCATGTCAGTGAAGACTGGTCCAGGTTTTGTGAAGCCCAAGGCTTATAAAATGTGATGGGCCCGCACTAAGGAAGGGATTAAAACTTAAGTCCTGAGTGACTTGAGGAAGGGGCCATGCAAGTGAAGAGCTCTGGAGCTTCAGTTTCATAGTCTCACAGTTTTACTGCCTCTGGACTCATAATAAAAAGCTTCATTGGGTCCTACAAAGACCACTGGGCTGGGGCGCATTCAAACTTCTCATCTGATTTTGGACAGATAATTTCGTTATCCACACCTCAGTGTTTATGCATGTGTAAAATGAACTTACAATACCTGCCATGAGGTTGTTTTGAAGATGTAATTAAATAACCTGATAATACATTAAATATTTGTTTATTTGCTCATTGTCTGCTTCCAACTACAATATAAGCTCCATTAGGAAAAGAGATTTTGCCTTGATCGTGAATCTTTTCCATGATGGTGCCTGAAATGGTTGGATGCTTCATAAATATTTGTTGAGTGAAAGAATGTAGTGCCTTGTAGGACCTGAAAGAATGGTGGTTGGTATCCATTGTTAAGTTCTCCCAGTTGTACCCATCGCTGCTATTAATGAATCTTTAGTTTTATGAATAAGGAAGAGACAGAAAATACTAACGATCAGAAGACATAAAAATCACTGTAAACTAGACTCTGGAGAGCATTATCATTCCAAATCTCTTATTCTCCTAAATGTTTTGAAACTTAGAATAAGAAAATATCTGGAAGGAAGAAAGAAAGTTGAGAGAGGGAAGGAGAGAAGGAGGAGAGGAGGCAGAGAAGAAAAGAAAAAGAGATAGACAAAACAAAACAAAAGAACATTGAAATCTGTCCAGGCAGTAGAGAGAGGCAAAAAGGAAAGCCCCAGAAATTTGACATCATTTCTTCCAGGACCAAGACAGCTTATTTATTATTCATTGTCCATCAGCTCCCCTTGTGCTCTCCAGGGAGGAGGGAGTGTGGCTGGGTGCAGAATGCTCTCTCATCAGCCTTCAAAAAGGGCAGACAACCTCAAGTCAAGTCAGGCCCCAGTCTCTTCCATCTTGGAGCTGAAAAGCCAGTCTTCCAATTTAGCTCTGAACTCCTCACCCCAATCAATTAAGAGAAATCTCATCAAAAACCCCAAATAAGTTTGGTTGGCCTGACCTAGCTAAAGAGGCATGGCTCCTCCTGGAAGAATCTATCATGTTTAAATGGCTCACACTGATGGTTAGGAATTCAGGGAGAGAGGCTGTAACCCACACACAAGAGTTGAGAGGGACCCCCACCCACACTTACAGAGGGCCCCCTTCATGACAGATGGGGAAACTGAGGTTCCAAGACAGCCAGCGACTTTGTAAGGTCACAGAACTTTTTATTACTATTGTTAAAAGGAATCCCTGAGACAGATCTGGCTTCCTACACAGTCCATTTAATTCTCACACTTGACTGTGTCAGTAACTCTGACTCGTGGTTCAAGGTTCAAGGCTCTTATGAGCCTGACCTCAGCTTCACAGACCTTGTTTCCGCTTCTCATTTTGCTTCCTATGTGCTATGGGAACTTGGACAAGTGACAGCACCTTTCTGGGCCTCAATCTTCTCCTTTGAAATTTGTCTCACATATGTGCTGTCAAGATTAAGTAAGACTGCATGTTTTAAAAGCTGGTACTTTTTGGGCTTAATAAGTGCTGATTTCCCACCTTCTCCCTTCCTCCTTCTGGCTTCCCTGGTGGTTCAGACAGTAAAGAATCTGCCTACAATACGGGAGACTCGCGTTCAATCCCTGTATCAGGAAGATTCCCTGGAGAAGGGAGAAGCTACCCAACCCAGTATTCTTGCCTAGAGAATTCCATGGTCAGAGGAGCCTGGTGGGCTACAGTCCATGGGGTCACAGAGTAGGACACTAACTGAGCAACTAACATTTTCACTTTCCAATCTTCTCCCTTTCTCCCGCAGCCCTCCTTCTTTCCCTTTCCCTTCGCCCCTCTTTTCTGCCTTTGCTCTTTACATACAAATGATGAATGCAAAGAAGTAGAACACAGGGTCCTTGCTCAGAGGAAGTTCATCTCAATCAGGCTTCTGTTATCACTTGTGACACGTAAAGGTGGGAATACACAGCTGTCATTCCCTGTCCTCAAGGAGCTCATAGAAAACCAGAGCTACATACAAGGGAGAGAAAACCCCACAGGAAGCACGAGATATTTCCAAGCATTCAAAAAATTTTACACATAGAAGAAGGGAATAAATTACCAAGTTAGGGTACAGTGATAAGGTATCAGAGGGGGAAACCCAAGAGGTACTAAAGTTCTCTTTGTCTGATTCAGAAAGAAAAAAAAAAAACTGGTAAAGGGAACTGGAAGTTCACCCATTAGGGCAACTATTTCTGGGCACCAGAGACTCTAAGTCCTCTGGGTCCTGTGACTAATGAACCTGGTGGGAAAAAATATCTCAAAATTACATGAAACTGAAACAAGAGAAAGAAAATGAAAGGAGAAGAGGAAAGAAGAAGGAAGAAAGGAAGGAAACTACCACTGGTTTTCACTTAGCAGTACTAAGCCCCAGACCAGATTCCTTTATATATTCATTCTATGAGTGAAAAAAGAAAGGAGGAAAGGGGACAGGGACAGCGAGGAAGGGTGGAAGGAAGAAGGAAGGGTGGGTAGAAAACTTGGAGATGGATACTCTCTTCTTTTTAAACAAGAGGAAACTAAAGTCAAGAGAAAATGCCTTGCCCACAGCAACACAGTCATAAAACGAAGAACTACTATTGAAAGCCAGCTATGTGTAACTGCAAAGCTCGGGCTCCCTCAGGGCATCCCAGTCCCCCGATCAGAGTCCACATTATCCCCCAAATTACAGCATCAGTGGTAAGGTACGGTCTGAAGAGCTAGGATGTCATGGGAAGAGGAATAAAAAACACAGAGAAATGGGCCCTTTCAGGTGCTCATGGAATCCCACCATTTCAGTGATTATCTCTACAACATGAATTTCTCCTTGGGCTACTGACAAAGTTAACCCTGGGCAGGTCACCCAATCTCTCTGCTGCCTTATCTGTAAAATGGGTTCATAACATCATCATCATTTGATGAAAGAGACTGAATTAGCTGAAATCTTGAGCACCTGTCCAGGCTGAAGTTTTTAGATGCTACTCACATCACAGAATTTCACATCTAAAAAAAGTGTAAAAATTCATGCCCCAAAAATGGCTAGACTCTTGGTAGAGATTTCCACTTGGCCCATTTGTCTGTTCTCTTCTTTTGCATAATGACAGAATTTTTATTTAGTCACAAGACTACCCAGGTAAAGTGATTTCTTGGCCTTACTTAAAGGTAAGGGTGGTCATATGATCAAATTATAGGTAGTGGAATATGAAAGAAAGTGATATGTGCAACTTCTTCCCTGAAAAAGAAATGGTAAGCTCTCCCCAATTCCTCTTTCCCTCTTCCTGTTGGATGAAACGCATACTTGATGGCAGGAACTGCCATCCTGGATCATAGGATGGAAGGCACATGATGAGGCCCATAAGGCAGCATGATGGGAAGAACTTGGATTCTTCTATCATTCTATAGGGAATCTAGAACAGTGGCACTGATGAATTAATTTGCAGGGCAGCAGTGAAGAAACATAGAGAACAGACCTATGGACATGGGTGTGAGGGAGGGGAGGAGGGAGAGGGTGAGATGCATGTGTATGGAGAGAGTAACAAGGAAACTTACAACACCATATACAGAATAGATAGCCAATGGGATTTGCTGTATGACTCAGGGAACTCAAACAGGGGCTCTGTCACAATCTAGAAGGGTAGGATGGGGTGGGAGATGGGAGGGAGGTTTGGGAGGGAGGAGATATAGGTGTACCTACAGCTGAGTCTTGTTGTTGTATGACAGATGGAAAACCACAAAATTCTGTAAAGCAATTATTCTTCAATTAAAAAATAAATAAAGTGAGAAGAAAAGGAGCCATCATTCTATCCCTCAATAATCTACCTGAACTTCATATGTGAGAGAGAAATAAATTCCTATTTTGTTTATGTTGCTGGCCTCTAGCAAATATATCCCTTTTATGGAAAAAAAAAAAAATCACAGATTTTCCAATTTGGGAAACATACTGCATGGAAAGTGAAATGGGAAACATTTTAGACACGTTCATGGTATTGTCCCAGTCATAAATACAAAGGCAAATGGGGCTAATGAAACTTCATGTCTATGCATGGAAATAGAGGGTCCCCCAGATAATCCAAATTATACACAAAATTGTAGAAGTTATCACAAGACTTTTTAATTACCCTCATCCGCTACCCTGAGCCTAGAGGCCAGAAGATCCAGTTAGAATGAAAATTATATAATCCATTTATTTTTAAACCAAATTCCACAATGACTGCAGGGTAATAGTGGGAGAAGTCTGTCCAGGGAGGATGAGACAGGATGAGGTGAGATCAACAGATCTCCGGGAACCTGCCTCAACTGCACCTTCATTTCTCTTATCTGCTTTATATATCGAGGTTCCCCAGCAAAGTTCAAATGACTCTGTGGTCAAGCTTGAGTAAGTCCAACTTCCTGGTTAACAGAGGAAAGAACTAGCACCCAGAAAGGGGAATTGACTTGCCTACAGTCACACAGTGAGGGAGAGGACAAGTTCCCAGGCCTAGGAATCAGCCTCTTTCACTGAACCAGACCTATTTATTGATCAGGATAGACACAACTGCTAGCC